>JAKTRY010000005.1:0-102832 GCA_030579935.1 Ambrosiozyma cicatricosa | reverse complement strand
GCTAATTTAAGCTGAAGGCTGTGATCTCGATTAGTATATAAACCTGTATAATTCCTTGTATTTTGTCATCTCGATGACGAGGAGCTTCAATATGAGTCCTTCTTGGGACTTGGTGAATTAACACTGCTTCTGCTCTTCATTGCTATAACCAGTAGAAGTAATTTCACAAACACAACAAACCAACTATCCCAACTTCAATATTCTATCAATTTAATATCTGATTACTATTGTTGAGAATTTAAGGTTTCATACATTTATAAATCTTGTTTAATAAAAATCTTAAATATATCACAATATTTTCGACAACCGAAAATTAACGATCACCAAGAATTCATCTTTTTATCTGTTATCATTTTACCTTCTTATCATCTTATTATTTTACCTTTTTACCTTCCATCATTATATTATAATTATCTAATTTTCTAAATAAATATAAGCTTACTTTCTTTCTGGTAAAAAAAAAGAACTAAATTATAAATGGTGTGGGTATAGTTCAACAATTTTTTATCAAAATTTAAGAAAAAGTTAAAACTTTAATATATTCAGTCAAACTAAACCTTATTTGGTACGCTAGCTCTTATATATACTGCACAGACATCTAGGAGGACCTTACTTAATTGGTCATGCTAGCTGGCCTCACATATTAGCTTTTTTTTGAAGCCGTCTGCATGAATCCGGAATTTTATCCTATTTTCATTCTGGCCAGTCCCTTTAGAAGCCAAGCCGGAACACATGTTCTCCTAATAATTATCTTTTATATAATTTATCAGTTTTAGCTTGCCACACTTAACATATATATACTCCTATTTTGATTCTGGATGAAAAAACACACGCATAAAATTATATACACAAAACACTCTCTGGGGTAGTGCATGTACAAAAAACTATATTGAATTTGAGATTTCCAAAGCCAGAATTAAAAATGTTATCCGAAAAATATTGTTAGAATACTCCACTCAATGTATGGGGTGATTCTTGCACTCAGTGTGCACCACCACGCCCCTCATCCTCCACCAGACTCTCCCCCACACAGTTCTTATCTTTCAACAGCCCCACTGTTTCGTACGATCGATGTAGATCAGCTAGCAGTATAAACATACCCCACACAGATTTGAGCTGGTTTTGAATAATATACCAGTGTAGTATAGTCAGATCAATACAACTTGATGCATCCATGACCAATGAAAATAGATCCAGTAGCTCAATCGAGGCACCTCTCATGAGCAAAACTTGAAAACCATGACCATAAATCAAATTAGATCGAGCCTTCAGAACCTTAACTAAAATCGACTATTTTAAGATTTCATAAGAGATAAGATTAATTTGTATATATAGCCAATTAGCAAGTAGTACAATACAAGATTAAATGGATATATGAGAGTCTTAGACATGTTCAAATTCAAACTTCATGCCATGTACATTTTTATAAATTATCACTGAAATTCCAAATTTTGAATTTGTTGAAATTTTGCATTAATATTGAATGAGTATACTATTTTGCTACAATTTTATGAAAATTATTCTGACCATGCATGCAAGCTGTGGTCACTGGTATATCAGCATGGAAAATTGAACAATTAATAATGCCTTCTGAAGTACACAGCACCCATCAACCAACAACTATTTACTCCATTAGCACCAGAAAGGGAAATAAAAAGAACTGAAAATTGTTTCAATCGGCAATACTGAAGACCCTAAAATTCAAAAATATTCTAAATTACCACCATCCAACCGATACATAAGATAGGCCACCATATTTTCTTGACACAGCACCAGCTTCGATCCACTGTTAGCATGATCAGCTCGACCGTGCCCGTTAAACACCACACTTTATGTCTTTTCATTTGTTAAAATTGGCTAAATTGTTCGAGTATGAGTTCTAGGTCGATCTGTAGAAACGAAAGTTCAAATGATAGTTCCATGCTTTAACTTACATAACCAACTGACACCATGTACGTAATTTAACTTAAAAAGCTTGTCAGGGCCCATATGGTTTAAGATACCATTCTTGAAAAACTAACACAGGCACAAACCAGACACACATGTACTTAGTTGAAATGCAATAACAAAACGGTTACCTTACGGTACATATACGTCGTCATGATGTAGCCCCGGGGGAATTGCATGGTCATTATGAATTTCAAACAAACTGTTGATAGTAAGGAAAAGATACTATCTAAAAGAGGAAATGTACAGCAAATTGCATAAATAACGAATGAGATAACAACTGTATAAGCTATACTCTATCGATGACCCGTGGTTAGAGAATACATGAATTGAACTTGAGCAAAATTTCATGAGTTGTACGTAGCTAGCTATCTAGCTGGAGACCCATGCATATGCATGACATAGTTGAAAACTTCTTCTCCTCCTTATCTTTACTGAGCAGCGACACTAACTGTAGTTGTATCGTACACCTATAAGGAGGCTATGGGTACCATGGACACAACACAACATAACACATATCGTACCATATTAGGACAAGAGAACACATGGGCCGTGTACATATGTAAACGACAACCAATTGTGGATCTTTAAAATTTTCGTTTTTGGCCATTTCTCCCAATTTTGTTTATTTTAGTGTTTCTTAAAAAAAAATGAAGGAGCTAGTTGGTTATGCACATGTTAGTTTTTGTTTTGTTCGTTACCGGTCATTAGACTGTAATATTATGGAAAAAATGTTTGAAAAAGAAGAAAATTAAAAAAATTGATGGGTAATTCATTGCCGTGTTGACGGAAGAGTTATTGAAATTTTGATTTGAGAACTGTGCACTGTGCACAGTGCATTGTGAGTGCAGCCAATTCAAAGTCATGGTTTACATAGTAATTCCATCCGGATATGACATTTGTTTATGGGCCCACACATGTGGGGAGACATTAATGTTCTCGATCTGTGATGCAATCCAAAGGACCAAACCAAAAATTAAGAGCTCCGGGAAGGTGATATGAATAGTGTGATGCTCGATCTAAAAGTTTCTTCGTGATCAAATAAAACTGCTGATCTTGATATTGATATTGATCGTGATATTGATCTTGATCTAATAGTGGAGAAGGTGATTGTAAAAAGTGTGTACGCACTGTGGTACTGTGGTGGTGAGTTACGTTACCCTTTAACTGGTTGAGGTGGAAACATAAGCTTAACAATTTCTCCAAAGCCCAACGGGCTAAATTCTAAATTGTCTATTGATTGGTCAATTGTAGTGATGCAGATGACATTATTGTATTGTGTTGCGTTCTGGATTGTATCGGTGCTATTTCACTGCAATATCATAAATTATAGACACGTTGGTGGAGGCCGGTAGATTGTGCACACCATAAGGGTGGCTTTAGTCCATTTGCAGTAGCTAGGTTTCAATTGATGAGAGTTTGAAAAGATAACCACATGCAGCTGTAAGTTGTAACCGACATTAAGCCTGATCATTTCAGTACAATTATCCAAATCAGGGCAATTGAAATTCAATCTATCAATTCGTCAATATCGGTAAAACACAGACATGTGATAGAATGTTCTCTCGCTAGTTGTATCATGAGGTGAATATGGGTTCTTCAATAGATAGATGGTGCACGTTCAGCTTGAAAATTTCAATTGTGTAGATAAGGAAAAAAACTGGAACGTATGGATCACAGCTATATAAATTCTATAGCTTCTATATTCAACATAGCCATCATTGTCATTCTCAAATTGTCTTTCACTAGTACATATATTCTAACTCACCCTTTTGTCTGGCAAATCTCCACAATACTGCACTGTATTGCCAGCAATACATGGGCCATGCTCAGCCTGTACCGGACCATGTTGTTGTTTGTTCATTTGCATACATGGCCATATATAATCCCAATATTGGTTCTTTTCGATGGTAGTTAGACGGTCAATTTTCCATATTGTTGGCGATGGTAAAGCTGATTAGCTCATCCAGCTAGTCCTGGAACTAGTTACTAGGACCAGATTCCCTGCCCCTGCCCATATATACCCATATATATCCGGTCCATGAAAAAAAAAAAGAGAATTCCATTCTTCGGTTAGCTGAAAAGACCACCGAGAGTTTGAACGACAATTGAGTCGAGTTGAAGTGTTGATGTCCTTACCTTTCAACATATGATGGTTGTATCCGAAATTGATTTATGATGGCATTGACGAAGGAATCAATTGATATAATGAGATTGGTTTGGACATAACTAAAGACGTATATGAGTTAATTATTATGACATGACCCGGCTGGTTGACTTCTCACTATAACCCGTGTACTCTAACAAAATTAGAGTGAGAGTGAACTCAGTTCAGAGCGCTGTCAACTTTTCATGAGAGAATTTCTTTTGCCCGCTGGCCGCTGGCTGGCCGCCTTCTGATACACTATAGCTTAACAATCCTTAATATATGGTGATAATTGGAGCCAGCAATATAGGAATGTATGACTCAGATCATGTCAAAATTCACTCATTGGGGAAGAATTCCCTCTTCAGCAAACTCGATCCATAATTTTGAAAATTTGAAAATTTCCCTCAAACTCTACTATCACATGACTAAAAATCACATGACCCATAGTATCTCAAATTCACACGTGCGTATGTGTTACGAAAATCCAGTCCTAAATCAAAATATCAACACAATTCAAAAACTCGAATCCAAAATACACGTGTTAAAGTTCAGGTAATTATAAACATATAGGGGACAAATGGCAATGAACATGGTACAGGCTACAGAACTCATATCATGCAACGAATCACGATTCAAGCTTGGAGGCCATTCATGATTGAACCAGAACAAAGAATCGAATTAACTTTGCAGTACGTGTTTACCGTAGTATATTTGAAACTAAATTGAAATGATTTAGTATATGCTAAACGTACGTTTTTTTAACTAGCCATAATTCCTGTCCAGTTGAACAAAGAAAAAGAGAATTTTTTCAACATATTATAAAACGCATATCTATTTACCCATCGTACTATGTGCACACGGTACGGTACGGTACAAACAATTCATAAGGTGAAGGAAAAACAACAATAAGCAAACATACAGGTATCCCATAGTTACATAGCTAGATCTGTAAAAACCCCAATTAAAGGAAATTTTATCAAATAGATCTTCGCTGGAGCAGGAGGGGGACTATCATGAAGTGCGCATGTGCTATATCTGTGACCACTCTCATTGCCATGTCATGCAAGTTCTAAACGTACATGTGAATAGCTAAATTAGCCAACATTTTCAAGCTAGGCATGTGAACAGCTGATGCTGATGAATGATTATCGATGGAGGGTTTTTTTTTTGCGATGAAGAAAACGTGGGTTTAATATCGATGCATGTACATGTACATGTGAATCGTGAGTCGTGTTTTGGCCGAGAGTTTTAAGTTAAACCCATTAATGAAAAGTTTCACGGTATTAAGAAACCCATGGAACAGTGGTTAACAAGTCAGGGTGCACAAAAATGTGTTGATATGAATAGTTCTAGTGTTTCAATCAAAGAAAAGAATTGTGACCGTGGGGTGAGAGGAAAAGTATAGCTTAGGTATGATTATGATGATGAAATCTGTATGGGAGTAGAGGCTATACACTGTTCTTGTCCTTACTTAAGCATACGGTAATCAAACTATAAGGGATCGGCTAATTTCGGCACGTTGGGATACTCAATTCTTTCCACATAGTTTACATTAAGCTACTGAGTTTTACTGGAGAAAATTATTAATTATATAGGAAAGATTTATATTAGACGATGATGAACAATAGGAGATGAGGATGAAGAGAGCGCAAGATAATAGGTAAAAGACGGGGTGTGAAGTTCAGCAAATAGCTAGAGACACACATGCAAAATAAAAAAAAAGAAGTGAGTGAAAGAAGTAGTAGAAAGGATATAAAGAAACGAAAAGGTATCTATTTTGTGAATTTTTGTTTGAAAAACCATAAGCTGCATGATATGATAAGTATAAGAATCTCAGTTTTTTTGGTAGTTTTTATGTTTTTTTCTGTGTTAACTTTGTATCTCCTGCCGCTGACAATCAACTCAAGAAAGATGAAAAGAAAAAAAAATATGCAATATTTTTTGAGTTATATCTTTTGAACGAATGATGATTTTTTTGATGTTCTTATGTTGAAAAGATAACATGGTGTAGTGATAAACCCAGTAATGAATTTTTTTTGAAACCCGAAGTAAATAATAAAAAAGTGGAGTGGTATGATGTAATTAAAGAGAAAAGTTATCAACAAGTAAACCGGCCTTATTGGTTATCGAATTGATTATGAAATGAATTCAATCAAGCAGATTTCTAGAGGTGAGATAACCATCTTTTGTAATTTTCAGAGGCACAATTGGCCAAAGCATCAGAGACATTGGTAACATTCTTAGAATTGGTTTCACTTGATGATCTATGATACACGCCATGAGAGTGACTAGCAGTGTTGTTATCATAACAAACATTCAAATCCAATCTATTGTAATCCAAATCAAATTGGTTCATCATTGGATTAGTGTAACCTTCATTCACCATAACATCTTTATATTGAGGAGACTTCAAGTACATCGAAGGGAAATTAGAGGCATTTGTCGCACTCGTGTTGTAGTAGTGGGATCCATTGTGGCTGTAGTTGAATTGAGGAGTCAAAAGAGGAGAAATGATACCCGGTATACCAGCACCATTATTGGAAGCTGATGAATGAGAGTGAGTGGTGTAGATAACACCATTGATGGACTCACTAGAGCAAGATGATAAAGTTGGAGAGTTGAAATCTGGATTTTGATCCAACTGTCTGCACTCATCGCAGCAGTATATTTGGTTTGGAGAGCAAATCTTCTCACAAACTAAACAGTAATCGTTGAAGGCACTCATTATGTTGGTTCTTTGTATGTAATGTAGTGTACGGTAGGTAGGTAGTTGTTGTGTGTATCTGTAAATTTGGTAAACAGGGATAAGCAGGTTTATATGAACTTTTCTAGTGAATAGAGACTATGACGTATATAGTAAGACAAGGGAGAAAGGGCAAAGTTGAGTTGATTTGATTTGAAATGCTTTGTAACTCTTGAGTAGTAAGTAGATCAAGTGAGTCTTTAATGGTCTTTGATGATATGGAGTAAGCAATAGGTAAAACAGTAGAAAGGAGAAAAGGGGTAACAACTAGAAATGGGTGGGAAATGAAACAGCTTTATATACAGGTTGGGCACACCTCGTGTTTGAAGAGAAGAGTCACTCTACTCTATATTTCTCATCACTCACTCTACAACTCCTCACCTCACCTCACCGAAAAAGCCACAGCTCCCAGACTCTCAGTGAGAAAATTAGAATTCGTCAGATTGCGCGAATTGTCTCTGCAAACTGCAGACTGCGCGAACTTTCTAGTCAACCCCAAATTTGCTCCGAGAGCCTGACCTTACATATAGACAATTGCGCACATTATATCTCGCGCATACGTCAAAGTTTACCAAGTTTCAGGAAAATTCTTTTCCTTCTTTTCTTAGAATTCTTCAAATTACTCTAGTGGAGTAGTCTAGCTTGTACACACGCGTGTGCGTGTCAAAATTTTCCTTCTCTAAAATTCGCATTGTTCGAATTATATAGGACTCAGCCCGTGGGCCAATGCCAATGCCAATTTGCTCAGATGCTGTCATATCGTAGATTCTAGAGAGCTCGTGGTCTATACTCTGAGAGCAATGTGGAAGGGCCTAAATAAAGACCACACGCTCTAGATTAATACTACAGAATCCAGATGCAAAATTTGTACAGAATACTTAATAGCATGGTCTATCTGGCTTATATATTTTGTAAGCCTAGATGTTTCCAAGTAAGTTTACATCCAGATGGATGACTTAATCAGTACGTACATTACATCTACATCTTCTAGCCTGCAGGGTATATTTGTCATCTGGAGTGGTGACTCATGTGAGAGAGAAATCGAGATATAGCTGAGGGAAGTTGGCATCTCAACAAAAAGTTAGAACCGATTCAACCGATCAGTCAGACTCAGATTTCACTTCGTCACCTTGACCGGCCGGAGCTGTTTCTTATAGATCTGGAATTTTATAGAGAGCAAATAATTGAGTCACCACTGACCAGTCACCAGCCAAGTCAAATAGAAACAACGAGTTACCAGACCCCACAAATTTCCTTATTAAATATTGGTTCTAAAAAATTTTTCATGATCATGAATCTGATCTACTACTACTGAAAATTGGTGGTGAGTGAATTAGGTTAATTCTTTAAACTCGCCCCCGATGTCACCGCTAACAGGCAAATACTTAATATACGATTTAACCATTCCACTTCAAGTCTCACTGTCTCGGTAAATGGCATATATAACGGTAAGTAGCTCTGACTCACTTACATCAAATTACCAACACCACCAACCACCACAGCTTTCCGGATGGATCAGACTCCGGAGTCTCGGATGAAAATTGATCTAGCTTTTATCACCCATCACCAAAAATCAATTAGTTTACCTGTTTCAGCAAATCGCGAGCGCGCTCCGTTCTGAGTTTTCAAACTTCCACGTACTATAAATTTCGTCATGATCCAGATTTCAGAGATCAGGCAAAAAACAATAGCAATAGCTTGACCGCCCTATAAATCTTAAACTCCCTCTCCCATCAAAAGCCCTAGACTCTACTATGAAGAAATGTTCGGAGCTCCCCCATCCTCCGCACCATTTAATAGCCAAAAGTCTCCAACTTTATAACGCTGGCGGGTTGGGTTCTGTTTACAATTCGTAATTGTGCCTGACTTTGTTTCTTAAAAAAGAGCGCCCTTGAAAAATTTTTGTGTGAGACGATGGCCCCCAGCTTACAGCCTCCAGGGGTATATTTACCCCCGTTTAGCTTCGGGTTTCCCCATATGGTCTATAAGAAGAGGAGTATAAGTAAGAAGTAATAGCTTAGTAGTGTTGATATCGTAAATTTGCACCTTAAGGGTATTTCACAAACAAAATCATGGCTACTGTTTAAAGTGCGACAACTTAGTATTTACGTAGAGCATGGGGCGTGTTCTCAGTTCTGAAAAGTTTTCACTTCTTCAATCGGCCAGATCAAGCTAAAATTTAAATTCCGGATCCATGAGTTTTTGAGTTCTAAGTTCTGCAACGTACTCATCGCCCGGCAGCTGTACGACATTGACCCGCCTGGTAACTGGTTGTTGAGCTTGCTGGTGAGGTGACTTTGTGTTGATTTTTAATTCAATTTTTGGAAATATCAAATCCCTTGATTCATGACTCAACAGATATCGAACAATTACAAACATTAATTCAAAAGTGATAAAGAAAACATTAAATGAAGGATGTTAAATGTCCATGTTTGTGGTATAGGTGTGCAGGAGCAGGTGTGGCTTAAGCAGGCGAATTTTATCGGTTTCAAACACGGCCGACCAAAGTAGTGGAGGTAGGGTCTATCTGCCACTCTACTTGATGCTCCTGCACATTTCATTTGAATTCATGAATTGTCCACAATTTCAGTACACCTTATAATTGTATTAAGGATTTAGCCAATTGTACACCTACAAAAGTACTCTCAAGGGCACAGCTAATCTGGAAAAATTGGTGAAAGTTAAAGTTGTCGGAGAAAGGTAAACTCAAGTTTCGACCGGCCAGTATAGAATGACCCAGCCACCGTGGCTCAGTCAGTACACCACCACTCAAGTTTCGATCCAGACCTCCAGACCTCCAGGTCAGACCAATTCAATTAACATTCCCAATTAATGAACAACATTTTAACGAATTCGATAATTGAACTATATAGGTAAACCTGACCTGAATCCTTTAACTCAATTGAGTACAATAAATTCGTATACGATCAGCTCGACGTACGTACTACGTATTATGCCTTTGCAAGATAACGGTTTCCTTGTCTAACTAACTAGTTACTCGGGTATAAGGTTACCAATTGTAAACTAATGCAATTACCGGACCGGTATTCATCCGATTACTGTTTTTTGTATCAACTGGCGGAGGCCTTTACATACGTATAGACTGTACGAGCAGTACATACACAACTTGAGAAGCTCGAGAGTTTCATAGTTGTTGATCTGATGGTGATTTGGGTATACGATTTTTGTATATATGATTGTGATATCTTGTTGGTTAATTGAATTAGCTTCACGTACGTTCTGAGTTGGCGTATTAAAGGAAATTGGCTTGAAGTGCTGGGGAGCTGCGTGAGCAGCACATGTGGGGTCCAGAATCTGTGCATGGACACGTATAAAACAATTATTTTGATCGCGTATACGTACATTGAACGTACATGCAACTCCTATATGAAAGTTGATCGATATTATGTGTCAATTCCCAGTGCATATAAGTTGTTCAATTTATAACCAATTCTCAACGCAGTAATATTACAGAAACCAATTTGATTGATAAGCTGTGGAGCTACCGGATCGTTTTGGGGCTCGGTTGAAGTGGAAAACTATTCAACTCCGAAGAGGCACTCGACACATACCTATATAGTTTCAGAGTCGATAAAGGTATATACACATTCGAGTTATAAGATATTCAATTTGAAGAGTTATATGAATATGGACCAGATCTTCTCATAGTTGTTCTTTGAGGAATTTTCGAAATTCGATTCGAAAAAAAGGAGATATATTATGGGGCATGCAAAAAATTTCATCATGAATTTTTTTTCTCCATATCTCTCACATGGCATCGGCTTTGATTCTTGAATGATATGGATCGATTATTTATGATCTGGTCCAACCTCTGAAGTGGAGCACTGATCTGTCTGTTATTGCCGAACATATGACTGTTACAGACCAGTTCAAAATAATATCTCTCTCACTAATTTTGATCAAGTCAGCAAGCTGAAAATTTTTGATCTTGTCATTTTTCCTAAATGTTGCCTGCCGTTGAAGAATTATCTGACTGGCTGACTGACCGGCCTAGCAATGTGTTATGTAATACCGGTTTTTATGGAAGAAAACAGTACTGTGAATGACACGAAATAATGAATGAAAACAGATGATTATTGTAGTCGTCATATGAAGTTATAGGACGACAAGATGTACACAAAAAGGAAGATAAAGATGTACAAAGGAGACGGAGAGGTGGCCGTTAGGCGGGGTCGCCAGAGGCAACAGTGAGCGAGATTATGTGGAAACGTAAGTGCTTACGTAAGTGAAGCACGAACTCATACCACACCAAATTAATTCCAATTTATTAGCTGATTGAAATATCTGATTGAAATATCTGAAAAGTTTTGAGGTAGACGTTGTTGTGGAGATAAGCATCGATTAATAGAGGTAAACACAAACGAGATATAGGCACTTTTAAACTGATTCAAGATGATGAAAATCTTTAGGCCTGATCTGATAGGGGACTGGACCGGCCAGCGGTCAAGCTGTTTGAAATCTGTTAAGTAGTTTAACCTAGCATCGACAGGTAGACTGTTTATAAACGTATAGAACAAGAAAGAAGCTTGTTGCTAGTTAGATAAACTCACTTGACAATTTGCACAATTCAATTACCAGAGCATTATGAGTCATTCCCATGTGCATATAAAATGACAGCAGATTGCACATATTAATAAGCTGTTGAATATCTGAACCTGCCACTCAATTAGTATCAAAAATTGCGATTGTTGTTGTAGATGTTAATTTTAGTCGTTTGTTGTGTGTGGATGTAGCAGTTTCTGGAAGAATCAATTGGTAGCTGGTAGCTGTCAAGATGACTTAAGGGTTAAACATGACAATTCATCGAGTGGGATCAAACATCAGTTTTGATTCATGCACGCAAAATATATTTAAGGTTTTCTCTTCACATTTAGGTTTTTTTTCAGTGTTTATTTGTTTCGGTGAATTTTTCACAAACCCATTTAACTAGTTACACGCCCGACTCAAGTTTTAACCCTCACGATACGTCGCGCATTAAGACACATGTGTGTGAGTAGGTCGATCACGAAAATTTATTTGAATTTTGTTTTTTGTTTTAAATTCAAATTTTTTTCAATTTAATTCCATATTTTTTTGCAGCTCAAAAAATTTTCACTTTTGAGGGGACGTGCACTCTAAAGAACTTTTTAATTGTGGGTCAAAACGACAAAAAACCCACACCTTTCTAAATTGTGGTGTGTTCTCATCAAATTCAATGCTCTTAGATTAAGGAGATAAAGGATGGGCTAAATTTACAATTGTTGAGATTGTTTCAATGTTATTCTTCGCTATCTATCGTACGTCTTTTACATGTATGGTGGCCAATGGTCCGTCAGATACCAGCTGTTAATAGAACTACTCTGATTAAGCTAATTGGTTTATTATAAGATCCAACTAGCGAAGCTCGAAGCTAGGTGACAAAGTAAAGAGCACCTGTTAAACAGCTTGAACGATCGATCACTCAACAACCAAAGGAGCTGAACGGTCAATTGGCAGAAACTCAAAAGAAAAGACCTCAAACCACCACCGCAAAGACAAAAGTTTTTCACATTTTCTCCCACTTGGATTCCAGTGCAAATTCAAAATGGACATTCTATACGCAAAGAGCAATTTGTCAGTCATCTTTTAGCCATTTTTGCTCAAATATGAGATTTAGGATCAACATGAGATCTCCACGTTGCTGAAATCAAGTTTTTTGTTGATATTTCCAAGATGGTCGAATCTAGATTTTGAAAATTGACCTGCACATGAACTTGTTCTAATGAAGGCTTTGAAACTGACTATCTGCGAACTACTGCTCAGTTTAATTGAAGAATGCCTACCTTAGCTATTCTATCTTATCATCATATAACCTGTAGGTATACATGCAATACTCAATTGGTAATTACATCGTTGGTTTATAAATCTCGAGAAAAGTTAACTAGCTACCCATGAAGACAATTTCGTTTTCTGGCATATAAGCCAGCTTATCTGTCTGGAAGACTCTGGTAGTTTTTTTGACACCGGGCTGATCTGAAAAATTTTTGCTCAACATTTTTTTTCTAGTTAGCGCACCAAGTTTATACAGATTGTTAAGCTACCTGGAAAAACCAATATATGATTGTCTTATAGTTTCATATCTAACCGATTTCTATTTACCAATTCAGCTAAATTGGATGTTGATTCTGCCACTTGCCAATGAGAGCTTAATTGACATATGGTACAAGTTTTCGCATCACATTGGCGACGTGCTATTTTTATTGTGGACTCGCGTACTTCTAACTTCTAAGTAGTTGAAGGGATTTTTAGTAGGTTTTAAAACTCAGCTTGCAAGCTAGCCAATAGAAACATCAATAGCAGCTGCTAGCTTATATAGTTATTTTCCACATGCGTATATACGAGATGTACACCCTTGAAAAAGTACATGGTTTTGTACCTATGAAACGTTTTTTTGTTTTCAATTGCATATACAGAACTGAACAGCTGATCGAGCAGTACGCTGCTCCCGTACTACACCAGAGTCAGTTGCAGTCAACCTTGCTGAACTCAATTCAATTTCCACATCCCAATAAGGTAAACCTGTTACTTTTATGCGGTTATAATTTATCTTAATCCTTAACGATCTATATATCGTGGTAATTATGATTTTAATGGAAAATTTTCAAAAAATTAGGTGATCTCTAGGTATAGCTGGAACCGACGAAGCCTTCTTCTGCCGAACTGTTTTGGGGGAGTCCGTGCAGAAGAAAATTAAGAAGATTTTGAAGTTTTGGTCTTCCGATGTGACGATTTGACTTGCTTGTTGGATACAAATTCAACATTCTGTACACATATCACAAGACATTCACTCATGAAAGAGAAGACTAGAATAGAGAAGAAAGGGTTATAAGGAAAGCTGAAAGAGAACAGAATTGCTTAATTGCCCAAATTACCAAGCTGAGTTACAAGTTGACTTGTGCACACGATGTTATGAAAAAGAATGTTTTTTTTTCTTGAGCTGGGTGGCGCCAGTTAAAAAAAATTTCAACTTTTTTTTTCCAAAAATTTTTCTAGCATATGCTGCATACTCCAAGATACACAGCACCTTGATCTCATATATGACCAATTCATTATATTCATCGAGGCAGAAATCATAAATAAACCAATGATTTGATTGCTGTGTTCAGATGCAAAGTATAGACACGTTGAAAGGTTCTCGAGAAAAAGGTGTGCTGGCATTGATCTGCCAGCGCCAGAATTTGAAGAATTTCTTCTCTGAAAAAATACCCCCGCTGTAATACAGCTGCTCCCCCATCATTCCACTCGTGGAGTTTGAATGCACCGCTCGTCGTACTCTTAATGGACCTGCTCCTTCGGGTGCCTTCTGACCTCTCTCTCAATCTACAGAAGTATAACTGGACGTGTACTACTTATACTAATAGACCCAGTATTCACAAGTTATCCATGTGATAAAGTGAAAGTTCCTGTCCCCGCAGTTTGTATTTAACCTGAAAATTCGATACTCAATTAGCGCTGTTGATATCATGAATCTCCGCGAGAACCGAACTGAGAGCTGCCTCATGGATCGATCGGTAAACTATGAATGGCCCCAATGTAAAGTCATTATGATCTAAATTTGAATATGGTAATTTGAATTTTTTGTTTTAAGAGTGAATTAATTGAAACAATTTGTTAAGATTTGAAATTTCTTCGTTACTTATGTGAGTATAAAGTTTAAGCTGTGTACTTTCGTTCTAAATACATGATTTTGAAAATTGCCCTTTTATCTTTTTTGAAGTAGGATCAGAGCTAAGTCTAGATCTAGCCGCCGGCCAACACTAGCTAATGTTTCTTTCTCCCCTGTTCTTAAGCGCGCGTACGTCCTCTTTATGTTTATAATTTACTTAAATTCATATACTATATGAAAATCTCAAAATCAAGATACGTATTACAGTGTATAATTTTGAATACATACACACATAGCCTTTCTATTATCTAGTGGGTTGTCTTCAATAAATGATCAGTCTGGAAAGTTCCGGTATGCCCACTCGCTGAGTCGTGCCCCGCAGATGAGAATTGAGAATTCGCGGCCAGCCTGGGCAGATGTGCGGTGTGCCCAATTGACATTCTCAATGTACTATATCCAGTTTGATGGAACTGCATTCTCTGCAAAATCCAATGAATCAATTCTACATGATCTGCTTCTTGAAGTAGTTCAGCGCAACAAAATTGCATGTAGAACGTGAACTATCAAAATCTAGTTACAATTGCAGCGCTCAAAAAATTCATGAACCCAATCGATCCCATAGATCTTTTAGCGCTCGAACGATCGCGCCAATTATTATGTACGACGTCGATGTGTTGGTGTCAGGTGAATCCACATCTCGAGATTCGAAGACCTTCTGTACGTGCCTGCCACACTTAAACTAATTCATTCAATTCCAATTTTTATCTCTTACATGTAAATTTGAATTTTTATTTATCGTAAGATCGCCAAATATCAGGTAAAATCTAGACACATGGAGCATATGGGTTCATGGACTGAACTCGAGACGCGTACAGAGGAAAGAAAAAAAGCAAGCGGCTCAAGTTTGAATTTATACCAAATATGGTAGCCCTGAGGTCCTATTCCTTAAAACCTGTGTGCTTCGCCTACAGGGAATTCATAAAAAAATCTCGACTCAAGATGGTCCAATTTAATTAAGTCAAGGGACATATGCAAATCTATAAGTTTGGTAATTAAGAACTTCATATATTTAGAAAACACAAAATTTGTAGTCGGTATGGATCGGGTACTCAACAAATTCTGTTTCAACATCCGCCATGCATGCAAAGTTGCAAACGTCTAGAATACGGTAAAAAAGGTACGACGCGGCTAAGAGGCACCAATATCTTTCCAAATTGCTCTCGAAGTGTTCTATTAATCGCTAAGGCACAAGACTACTACTGAATAGCTAGATCTATTCCACAAATTGTCAAAGTGATATGGTGTCATTTCATTTACTACATGCGTTCAACAAGTTTCTTTATACGAGCTCTTCATCCAACTTTCCATGGCTATTTATGCGTTCTGCACATATGTTGTAAAGCTAGAGCTAGAGCTGATATCTGATATACCAGCCACTCTCAGTCTCAGTCTGCCAGCTGGCAACATCTCGAGTTGCTTTGGTAGTGTTCCATTTATGTATAGAAAGCATAAGAGTCTGGGGTAACCTAACTGCTTCTAGACTCAGATGTTACTCAAGGCACGTACACGAATCAGTTTCCATGTTGATGATACAGGTCGTCTGCTATATAGACATATCGATCCAGGATTACCTGAAACTGAGATCACAGGAGGTGTACATGGAAGATAAACAGTACGTGCAATTGGAGAAGAATATTCAGTTATCATGGTAACATACATTTAATTGCAGTAGTCGCTGTTAAGGTGCGAATTGTTTGTATATATTCTGTTTCTCGTGTATGATACTCCTGATTGAGGATTTGAGATTTGAGGTAAAACTCCCTTGTAGTAAGATCAATTGAAGGTCAAACACATATGTTCTAAGGAAGCAAAATCAAAAAATTATAATTTAGTAGCTATTCTAACGATTAATTGTAGAAATATTAGTAAAAAGTTAAGAAAAAACCAAAAACAATTCCATTGACTTCATAACACTGTGTACCTTCAGCAAAAAGGTGGTTTATATGTAATTGATTAGCAAAATAACACTCCAATAAAATTATAGACATCATTTATTTTTGAGCAAGCCAGTCTTGTCTTTCTTTTTCCAAAGTTGGATAATGTTGAGAGTTGAAAGAGTCTTTCATGCTGAAACATCCAGCGATATTCCAGCTTAATACCCAATCCACTAAACCTATGTCTCTAGCTAAAGAGACGGCAAGAAAATATCCAGATCCCAGAAATAAACCTAGCAAACACCCAACAACACATTGTGCCACTGTATGATACTGGAAGTATAACCGTGAATACACAACGAAAGCAAAGCTAACAAGAGCCAATGCGATAGAGCCAGCTGATACACTTGGACTTAAACGATGAGGCCATTGGAAGCACAGTTTCAAAACTAAGTACGTCGTGAAGAATGCAACAAATTGGGAATGCGAAGAAGGCATACCATAAACCAATCCACCATCTGTTTTGAATATCTGCCCAACTTTAGGTCTTTCAAACTTGACAATTTTTTTGAAAATGATGCTGATGATGTCATTTATCGTTTGTCCCAAAGCCATGAAACAAGGCTCAATTTCTCTTGCTGTGACAAACCATGAGAACAGGAAAACTAAGATTAATATGGGTAAGATTGAAAAAATGGCAATCGGCAATGAAAATGGATCGTTTGGGTCGAATAGAATGTAAGTGTGGTCAAAAGGGATGAGCTGTGTGTGAAGTTCTGGTTCTGTAAGCGATTCTGTCATTGATCAACAGTTAGGTTCCGAATGATGTTTTGTGTGGTATATGTGGAGGGTTTAAGTTGGACCAAGCAAGATGATCTAATCGGTATGCATTGTGTGCTGGATCTTTCCTATAAGATTTACGCGTGCGATTTTCGATGGTTTTTGTACGAGTTGAAGTCAAATTTGTCGGTTTGATGAACGAGTGAGCCTACTCGACCTCTGATTGGCCGAACCAATCGGTTATTACTATTCCACTTGAACCCGTTAGATCAGGCACAATTAAGAATTACGATACGTGTTGGACACATGCAAAACCATTCAGACCTAGCAATATCACATGAGCTCGAGAGGTATCTTCAAAGCACAACTTCAGACACGTACTATTAACAATGAATTCAATCACTGGTCAATGATCACACTCAAATTCCACACTCAAATTCCACATACATATTCACAGAGTACAACATACAATTTATAGGTCTTGAGAGGAAAAAATAATAATGCATTACATGAAATCAACGACTTTGACTTTTTCATAAGTAAAGTGAGTCATTGATGTTAAAAAATTAAGCGTACAAAAAGAAGGAAAGGGATATAAAGACTAACATTAAGGTAACTAGACCGGCATAATTTTACCCATTATGTGAATTGAATCGGATATCTATAGTGAGCACTATAATGGGTAGATAAACTCTTCGTTCTCCAAATCAGTAAGATCCAAAGCAGCAACATTGACTTTAACTTGTTGACCATCTGACTCTTCAACGATACCAACACCTTCATCACTAGCATCAGCCTTCTTTGCAGCTCTTTCCTTGTTTCTCTTACTCAAGATGAACCAAATAACAATGGCCAAAGCAGGTGCTGTGGTGAAACTCAAAACAATTTGAACGATCCAAGCTGGGTAATATCTTGGACCATCTTTCTCTTGCCATAATTGAGGAGAAATCAAGTTGGCAACAGCATAACCAACCATAACCATAGCATATCTAGTCATCTTCTTAGTGTAACCAGAACATGTAGTGGAAGACCAACTGAACATCAACATCCAAGGCACACCGAATGCAGGACTTGCCAAACATAAGAAAGCCAAGATTGCAGTCTTGTGATTCCAAGCAATAGAAACAGCACCGACAGAACCAACAAATGATGGAATGGTAAATAGAACGACAGAAAAAGCAGTGATGTTAGGCACTCTGAACAACAAGAGTGTGGCAAGGAGACCCATAAGAGCACCGAAACCACCACTGGCAACAGAGACTAAAGTGGTATCCAAGTTGGACAAGTTACCCATGTTTTCAAACAACAAGTTTTGTTGATAAGTTAAGTTGTTGGCAAGTTGTTGAAGCAAAAAGAAGAGAGCAAACAACCAACTGATTGGATCTCTAAGGGCTTCGATCAATTGATATTTCTTAAATGTCTTTTGTTCAATAGAGGCACCTGTTGTTCTTTGAACTCTTCTAATAACCCACATTCTTTCTTTGATTGACAAGAATTTGGCATCTGTTGGATTGTTTGGATAGAAGAAAAAGATAAGAAGAGTGTTGACAAAAGTACAGGAGCCAATGATGATGAAAAAGATCTTCCATAGAGCAATAGGTGGGTTGTTGATATGCAAAACACCAAAAGCAATGAAACCAACTGGAATGGTAACACCCATACAGAAGGAATAAAACACTGGTGCAGTAGCAGCCTTTTCGGTACTTGTGAGGAATTGACCCATGGTGGTATTCAAAATTGGAATGGCGACGGATTCAACGAAACCTAAAAAGAATCTCAAAGCATAGATACCTTGATAGTTATGAGCAGTACAGTGTAAGAAAATAATTGCAGTCCAGAGGAGAGTAATGACACTCAGAAGCTTTGAAAGAGGAAGTTTTTGCACAAGGAACAAGTTGAGTTGACCAACAATATAACCAACATAGAACAAAGTGGATGAGTTGTTGTATCTGTTTTGAGTCAAGTTGGTATCGTCCCATAGTTCGAAAGTGGAGGCATAGGATAAAGTGGCCTTATCAGCATAAAGCAACAAGTTAGTGAAAGCAACCAAGGACACAACAATCCAAGTGACTTTTCTTGACAATTTGCGTTCTTCAGCTTCTGTAATCTCAGGAATTTCAGAATCATATGTTTCAATGAATTTCAATGTCACATCAGCATCTTTTGAACTGATGATTTTTTTCGTGTTTGTAGATCTGAGCTTTAAACCATCAGTGGAATGCTCTTCAGTGTAAGCTTCGACTCTTTTCTTCTCTATGCTAACTGATGAAGACATGGTGAAAATAGGCAACTGTTGTTGTGAATGAGTAAAATTAAGATTTTCATAATGGTGATGGATTTGGATGAATTAAAAAAAATCAGGAAACACGATTCAATTTATAGAAGTCCTATGAACGGTATGAAATGGTGATCGATGAGGTATTGACACATCAAAACATGTGAATTTTATTGTTCTTGTTGCACAAGATTGTTCTACACAACAGTCATCATGCTAAACTATGTGAGATAGATCTACATACTTACTACTGCAACCTAAATATTTTTTTCGATAAAATTGCCACCGTTTGAAAAGTGTGGCGTCCTTATCAACTGTGCGGCTGTATTTCAAGTACCAGACGCAGCCCTGAGCCGGCCCTCATCTCATAACAAATTTGCATGTGCCACTCGAAATCTTCAGAATTCAAGATCAAAAAAGTTCCAGGATGGTGTCTGGTTGGAAATGTCTCTTTTAAAGGCATAGTAAGCTAACTTATCAATACAAAAATAACAGCTGAAGTAGATTTAAGAGCTGCCATGATTAGTAAGGTACCCCATACATGCAGATGACAAACAATCACGTCAGTTCACGTTCAGTGATATCAGAGAGGCATCGTCCGAAGCCATCCTATCAAGTATAACGACCGGACAGATCGCATATATAGGGCCATACAAGTTTAAATTTCATATAGCAGCGGACTTTAACATTAACTGCATGTTTATATAGGGCTTTTTGTTCAGCTGCGAGAAAATTATGTCCATGATTTTATGACATCAAAAACAATATTGAAAAGTGCACAAA
Organism: Ambrosiozyma cicatricosa; assembly: GCA_030579935.1. Taxonomy (NCBI): domain Eukaryota; kingdom Fungi; phylum Ascomycota; class Pichiomycetes; order Pichiales; family Pichiaceae; genus Ambrosiozyma; species Ambrosiozyma cicatricosa. Next base: position 82,576 of record JAKTRY010000005.1, on the reverse strand, counting down.
ATAGCACATTATAAATTTGGGTTGCAAAAGTTATTACTAGTTGGTGTGAGCCTTGACATAAATAAAAGGCAAATGTCAACAATATAGAGATCACTGTGTAAAAACAAAATGCATGCGTCTTGTGAGTGACTCATCTGAGAAAAAAAAATTTGTTCGAAATTCTCTTCAATGAATCATGATTAAATTAAACGTATGCTTCAAACTTTGATTGAATCATCTTAAACATTAATGATATCTTGATACGTTATCTCTCAAAATCTACATTTCAACCTAATCTAGCTATAATTTGAAGGACATATCTACAACCATCGACCACGTTATGAGTATGGGGTGTGTATATAGGGTGCGGATTGTGGCGGACTTAGAGAGCAGCCTCTGTCTCAATTGGGATGCTTTTCACCGCTTGAAGTGCCCAGACTTTCAACTTGTGCGGAGTTTCTTTCCCATTCGATTGAACTGTAAATTCATGCGCGGAGTTTCTTTCCCTTTTAGTGAATATCATATTTGAAAACCTTGTCAAGTCACATCCACTTAAAAATACTTCAGTGAAGCCACCGTTGGACCATGAAAAGCTCATTCTCATATCAAGATATGTCAAAATAGGTATATATTATCTACCTCATGCCTGAGATTACATGTATATATTGTTTCTATTCACCATATGCGCAGAGGCCACACTTTGACATGTTCTTCTGGAATACACCGATTGCCCACGTTGACAGAGCCATGAAAAAGTTACACTCAACTAAGAGTACGCCAAGTTATAACCCACGGGAATATAAGGAATTTTTCCATAATCTATGGTCATTAAGACACAACATTATTTAAAATAAATACCGATTTGGATAAATTAGCTCGCTGTTGGATTCTGGAATTTGCAGTGCAATTACATATCAATTTGATAAGAATCAAGGTACAATATAGGCTCTGAAGGCAACCTCTGAAAAGCTACATTTCTCTTCTTTATTAGTGTCTTGGAAAGAATTCGAAAGCTATACCTATATAACGGACAAGCTTTTCTCATTGCAACTGTTAGCAATCCAGTGAAAGGAATGATAAGGCGATAATTAACTGACTTTCTACTTGGCGTTAGAAAACCAAGACAGTAGAATCACTGCCTCCAGAGTCCACAATGTTGTCCAAATCAGGCAAGTATATATCACACCATCAAGAACTTGCATCATAACGTTCAAAGTTGAATTTGTGGATTTCAGCAATGTGTTTTTCCACCTGACTAAAATGTGGCCCGTGCCTATATAGCTGTGTTCAAATTGGAGGTGTTGCATAAAAAAGAAAGATTTTTTTATTGATTCGACTTTAGTCCATCTTTTGATTGTTGATTATACCTTATCTTAGTGTATAAGTGGCACAGATACCGAGGATGTCGACCGTTTGAACCTTTTGCATATTCCATTCTGATCCATGTCATTTTCTTTTGTTCATATTCTGTAATTTGAATTTGTGCTATGTTAGCTTGTTCCACACTGCGTGAATGATTCAAATCTTAAGACTGTGTACTTCACCCCTGCTGATGAAGTCCAATTGATCAGAAATTGGGTGAAACATGGGAAACTTCAAATGAAGGAGTTCAAATATGCTATAAGTCAAGAAGTCAAGAACAGCGCTCCTTGTTTAAAAATTTAGAAAGGTTGAGGTCGTGCGCGAACAATCTTTCATGTCAAAGATGTAACGCGCGGTACTGGTTGTGAAGCCCTGCTCATTTGTTTACAAGGTTAAGAAAAGTTCGTGTTTTGATTCAAAGTGGTAGGCGATCTCATCGTATACCTTCAATCTAAAACACACAATATTCAATTACCACTCACAATATGCCAGGTGAAATTATTACATTACAAGCAGGACAATGTGGAAATCAAATTGGAGAACAATTTTGGTCTCAGTTGTGTTCAGAGCACGGAATCTTAAGCGATGGTACAACAGACCCAGAGTTTAAAGATGCTTACAGGAATGATTACCCAGACGCGTTTTTCCAAAAGATAACAGACAACAAGTACAAGCCAAGAGCCATATTGATTGATATGGAACCTCGTGTGATCAATGGTATCACTACAAGGTGTGAAAATTTGTTCAACCCGAGAAACATCTACATTTCATCGGACGGTGGTGGTGCTGGTAACAAGTGGGGTGAAGGTTATGCACATGCTTCAGGACATAAAGATGAGATTTTTGATATGATCAATAGAGAAATTGATAACTGTGATAGTTTTGAAGGTTTCCAATTGATTCATTCTGTCGCAGGTGGTACGGGTTCAGGTTTCGGTTCACTGTTATTAGAGTCCTTGTCTGATGGGTTTGGTAAGAAGTTGATCCAAACTTACTCTGTGTTTGGTGCATCAGAAGTTGTTGTGCAGCCTTATAATACAATGTTAACTTTGAAAAGACTTATTCAAAATTCTGATTGCAACGTGGTTTTTGATAATAATGCTTTGATGAATATAGCTACCAATAGCTTACAAGTTGCATCGCCTTCTTATTCTGAAACCAACAAGTTGCTTTCAACGGTGATGGCAGCTGCCACAAATACAATTAGATTTCCAGCATATACTTACAATTCTTTAACTTCCATTTTTACCACACTGATCCCAACACCAGATTTACACTTTTTGATCCCAAGTTATACTCCTTTTGGATTCAGAAGTTCTGTTGAGTTAGGTAAGTCAGATGCATATAACGTGATCTTAGAGTTGCTTGACAGAAAACTGAGAATGTGTACAACTAAAGAAGAAGGAGTTAATTTATCAGTGTTGGATATACTTATTGGAGAACTAGAATACAGTGAAGTGCAAAAGGCCCTGGTGAAAGCCAGAACGAGAATAAATTACGTTCCATGGACATCGTCAACGATATACTTTACACCAGCTAAAAAGTCACCATTCCTACAGACCACTCCATCAAATGGTAGAAACGACGTGAAAGGTTTGATGTTGGCCAATTCTACCTCGGTGTTGAACCTTATACATACGACAACATCACAGTATGATCAACTGATGAACAGAAATGCCTTTTTGAACAACTATGTCAATAAATCTGACTATGAATCAGAACACGGTGATATTATGGAAGAGTTCAGAGACTGTAGAGAGGTTGTCAGAAAGATGGTTAGTGAATATACAGCTTGTCAAGGCACTAATTACCTTTATGAAAGTGAGGACGAAGATGAAGACGAAGATTTAGTTTGACTAAAGGCCGGTGTTTTGATCTTATATCAATTTGCTAGATGGTGTGTGCATTTGTTTCGGACTTTTAATGAGTTCTGTCGTTTAAGTCAACGCGTTTTTTCGTCAATTTTTTGTGTTTCTTTCTTTTAATTGTACAATAGTTCTTTGCTTGGTAATTTTAGCTTTTTATTCTGATAGTACATCATAGGTTTTGTTACTATTGCCAAAATTAAATTAACATTGATAACCTAGCTTGTAGCCTAGAAATCCGTGCACCAGCAATTTCTCACTTCTTTATTTTGAGATCAAATTTACCAGGCACAGAAGGTAAGAGATTTATTAAAGTCGCCACTGCTTATCAAACATACCATTCAACCGTATAAAACAAATTCAAGAAATTAACATGACCAAAAGGCAACAGCAATCAAATGGGTTTCAATTTTGGGAACTTTATGTTCGTGGTTTAAAAGAAGATTTGTTGAACAGTCTCCAGTTGATGTATTTCGACTCATTAACTTTTGAAGAAAAAACCAAAGAAGATTATACCAACAGCAAGCCCTTAACATTAGAGAATCTTCAATTACACTCGCAAGCATCACCTGTTGTTCCAAAACCTCGAGTCTCCGAGCCTGCCAAAAGTGAAGATGCCGAAAAGCTGAATGATTTCGAAAGATACAACAAAAAGAGAGTTTCCACTGGTTCTTCCCCTTTGACTGAAGAAGAGTTCGAGAAAGTCATGGACACCTTGAGTCTTTCAGGTTCAGATAGCTCATCTGATGAAGAGGATTCCGATGATGATTTTTATAAGAGAGGGTCCAAGTTAGATTCAATTATGGAAACGAATGAAGCATCAATACAGTCCTCCGTCAGTTTCTTGAACACCAGATCACCGTTCGTCTTATTCAAATCTCCATTGTTGCCACCTGGGAAATGTTTTGCAGTTTATAAAACCACTTTAGAAGCGACATTACCTGATGCTGACCCATTATCATATCTTAAGAATCTCAACAGTCCTTCTGAAAAGTCTAAGTTGAAGACACAGACTTCAGCTCTATTCATGATCGGTGGTGGTCATTTTGCTGGAGCCATAATATTACATCAACCATTGAAAACGAAAGGAAATCAAGGGACTCCGCAAGAACTACAATTGCAGTCGGTCCAATTGTTAGAACACAAGACATTTCACAGATATACAACTAGAAGAAAGCAAGGTGGTTCACAAAGTGCTATGGATAATGCTAAAGGTAAGGCAAACTCTGCTGGTTCTAACTTGAGACGTTACAATGAACAGGCTTTACAACAAGACGTTAGGGAATTACTTGCTCTTTGGAAACCTCAATTAGGTCAATGCCAGAATATTTTTATTAAGGCTAGTGGTGCTGCCGGTCATAAGACATTGGTTGGATACCCAGGTGCTCCAATTTCTAGTGACGACAAGAGAGTGAAAATTTTCCCGTTCACCACCAAGAGACCAACATCAAATGAGATCAAGAGAGCTTGGGTTGAGTTGAATTACTTGAAAATTCAAGATATTCCAAACTCAAGTAGAAGTGAATTTGATAAGCAGGAAAGACAAAAAGAATTGTTGGAAAAATCTAAGAAACAACCAAAGAAAAGTACCACTCCTAAGGCTGCCGATAGTGACCCTGATACCAAATTGTCTGAGGAGTTGGTTGCTTTGTTGAAGAAATCGAAAGCTCCTGCTCTAATATCTTTCATAAAGAAGAATAAAGTTGATGTTAACTTCAGATTGGCCCCTAAATCAGATTATCACAATACGCCGACAATGTTACATTACGCTTCGAGTCACGGGCTGAACCATATGGTGCAAATCTTATTGAATAACTTGAAAGCTGATCCAACGATTCAAACTGAGCATGGCAAGGTGGCGGCTCAAATTGCCTATGGTGAGCAAACAAAATATACATTTGAAGTGATAAGAGGTAAACTAGGAGAAGATTATTGTGATTGGGTCAATTCTGCTAAAGTGGAAAATGTAAAGACTAGAGAAGAGGTTGAACAAATCAATAAGGCTGCGTCTGCACGTGAATCTGAGGAGAAGAAGCAATTGCATGCCCAAGAATTGGAAAATTTCAAGAAAGAGCAAGAACAAAGAAGAGTGGATAAGTTTGGTCAAGGTAGAAAGTTATCTCCTTCCACTCCGATTGTAGCCCCAAAGAAAACGGAAGAACAAAATTTGAATTTATTGACTGCTCAACAAAGAATGAGAGTTATGAGAGAGCAAAGAGCTCGTGCAGCAGAGACCAGACTGAAGAAGATAAATGGTGGGCAGTAGTCAACTTCCATAGATAAGATTTTCAGGCCTAAAAAAATTACTCTGATGACTCACGAGTCACCGGTGTTTCTGCGTGCATTCTTCAATGCTTTATCTAAGTCGCAGTACCTTCGAATTGTGTACTTCTTAATATATATTGAATTAGAATCAGAAACTTCATTGAGAATAACCGTTTATAACCGGTAGGTTAGTACTTTACCGTTGTATAGTGGTAACTCACATTTTCCAGCCCATACAAATTTATAAAATTGTCTTCATAGCATGCGTACTTTTTACAAATGCAAAATGAGCCCCAATTAGAGTATTGGTACATATAATCAGTTTTCAATGCTAATGTCATATGGATCGAAATTAACATCTCATTATCTGTTCCATCTCTGGATTTCCAAACTTTTTGTATATTTTAGTATTGATGGGTAGAGAAGTAAAGGGGTATCAGTGGATCAGTCGAATTTGGATTTCCAAAGGTTGAGGTCGTGCGTCTGAGAAAAATAGTATGTAGTTAATGCTAGAAAACAGATCCAACTGCATATCTGTTAAATCTTCGATCTACAATAAACACATCCCATAAGCTATCCTGGTCCCCGAGACATGCCAACGGTTATAAGTTATAACCCGTGAATATTAGAAGCGAATTCCTGGTAATTGACAGTATTGCCGCTTTAGACCGAGAAGTGGAGGCCGGTTTAATTTGGTGACTCACATGCACTAATTTGTCATCCAAATCACAATAAAGTGATTTATTTATAGACTTAACATAGGTTTCTTAAACAATTGCTCATCTATCCAAAGTACATATAAACCATTGATTCACGGTTTTAATTCAAGATCAAGATACTGCTGTGCTAATTAAGGTCACTTACAAGTATTTTAAAGCTTTTCACGTTCTTAAGAGTTACCAAAGATGAATAACTGCAATACCAATGGCCAGCAGAACGAGGATCAACTCAATGGTTTTGAGATCCCTGAGTCGGAATTAACTGAAGAGCACTTTCTTCCTCCCTTTGGAATGTACAATTACATGTTCAATCGTTCCTTAATTGACACTGAACATGATCAAGATGAACCAGAAAGTCCGCCTCCAAACTACCAAGACCGTCATTTTCAACCTGAACTCCCTAATTCCCCACGAAACTCCATTGCTCAATTTGTTGATCCCACAATTAACCCTGATATCTTGGTTCTGAATAACTTGGAATCATTACAAAGATTGAATTTGCCTATCAAGTTAACCATCACTCTAACAAAACAGCTGCCTAATAGAAATACCCCTTCATTACGAGAATCACCTTTGAAAGTTTACTTTCCAGGTGATATTGTCACAGGTTACGTTCTCATTGAAAACATATCTAAAGACTCCATTCCATTTGAGATGTTTTTGGTTTCGCTGGACGGCACAGTTACAACTAGATCACAAAATACTTCACGAAGTACAGATAGACCTAAGATTTTCAGAAAGACGTTTTTGAACATATATGATATCACTGCCTGCCATCATTATGGAACCATTAGTTCTGGTCCTAATACTGATCGTTGTGGTGAGCTATGTCCAGAAACTGGTGCAGTTTATGGTTTCAAAGACGATAAGTTGTTAAGACCCGGTCAGAAGCATAAAAAAGTATTCACGTTTCGAATGCCGTCTACATTGCTTGATACTGCTTGTGAACACCAGTCACCTGAGCATTTGTCATTGCCTTCTTCATTTGGTGTTGATTGTGAGAGTTTTAATGGTGCTTCCAAAGACATTGAGGTTGACAGAAGATTTGGTTATGGTCTTCTTGGTATCATTGGAACTCCTATTAAGAAGAATGATTTAGCTGGAAATGGTCAATCAATTTCTTACTATATTAACGTCCAAATGATTGGGAAACGTCAGGATTTTTACAAGAAATTTTACACCAAGAATATCAAACACGATTATGATTTCATTTTCGTAAAAGAGATGCAACATTTCTTTAGATTTTCAACAGCTGGTTCACAACTGAATTATGATATTGATGAGGGCTTAGGCTCAACAATGCATTTCAAGTCAAACTTCACTTCAGATGATCAAATCCAACAACTGGAAAAGCTGTGTAAAGACACCACTGAAAAATTGACATTGAGAAAGAATTTGATTATGGCAGGTGTCACCGATGTTGATGAGCAAAATAATTTTATTTGTGTTACCTCAGAAAAAAAGGAACTGTATCAGTCAAAGCCATCAGAGGAAAAAATACCTGATGACAAAATCACCAATCCCAATATCGATATTGACCAAGTTTCTAACTCCACTTCAGCGACTTTAGTCAAAGGTGTTTTCAGTAAGACAGAAGTTGGTGAGCTGACAGTCACGCTTAGTACGAACAAGAAAAATCACATTCAATCAGGTTTTCCCAAGAAATTACACCACGCATCTCTTTCTGGTACAAGTACTAAATCTTTCTCATCGAACAAAACTGCGCTTGGTAGTAGCAACAACATTGCAACTGATGATGCTGATGTTCCTGAATATGAAGAATGTGAATCATCTGGCTCAAAACCGTTACTGAATCAACAGCAATTTCAACAACAACAACGAGTGTCAAGTTCCACTTCAAAATTATCACCCTCTAGAAATCAATCAGGCACTATTTTTGAATCAATAAAGACGATACTTTCGGCATCTTCTGATACACCAGTTTCTAAGCCATCAACCTTCCATGGTTCTTCAAAGTCAAAGAACTCTTTACCAGGCACATCATCATCTTCCAAGACTTCTGTTTCGAGTACAAAAACTTCATCTGGAACTTCAAAGTCATCCTCAATTCCAAAATCAGTTCCTTTACTAGCTCAGAGTCCAAAATCAACGAAGTATGATTTCAAGATTGAATTAATATATAATCCAAAGACATCATCTCGCAGTAACCCTCCTCCAAAATCGATCAAAATCAAGTCAAGACTCCAGATACTTAACCTTCAATCAACAAGTCCAATTCCAATAACAATAGACTCTAAATTTTTAATGGAATCAACCACAACACAATCTCTGGATTTGAAAATCAATGCAATGAAATGGAAGTTCATCAATTATTTGAAAACTTGGAAATCATTATCTGAAGAATGTAAAAAGAATAGTTATGCTAATGCTATGGCTATTCCAAAACAATTGCATTCTGATTTATGTTCTTTGGTTGCGTTGCAGTTGGATTCTCCTGGTGATTCTTTCGGTGTTGGTTGCAATGGTGTTGGATCAGGTGGTATTGAGTTGTTTCAGGAAGTTGGGATTGATTTGCGGATGGAGGATCAGGAAAATACTGATGATGAAAAAGAGTTTATTTGGAGACGTATCCCTGGTGAGTGTGGTGGTTGTCTTTACCGTGCTAAGGCTACATTCAGCTTGCTTTTGGATGAAAGTAAATTGGTTAAACGTGGATTTGAGTATGGTGGTTATGATGGTGTGAATAATACTGCTAGTCCGATAGCCAACAATTTCCTGGTGCCAAGTGTGAGTTCAAGTTCAGGTTCGGGAACAGGTGGTACTAATTCTGGAGTTGGATTATTCGATGATGCATCACTTGAAGTTAAAGACAAAAAAAATGGATCAATTCAACTAGTTCCAAGTTTTCAGACATGTTATTTGAGTAGATTTTACAACATCAAGTTTGAAGTTGAGTGTGGATTGGATGCTAAGTCAAAGAAGCTGAGTGGGAAAGACGGTAGAAGAATGTTAGCTAGTTTGCCTATTGATATCGTTTGAATGTATATGTTTTGTGTTTGTCTGTATACTATAGCTAGTTTATAATATACGAGTTTTCAGATCATCGTTAGGAATCTTAATAATTTCTAATTGGATGGTTTTTATCGATCGAGCCTTAACGCACGGGTTACAATATATATTGCAAAATTTGCTCGAGATATCAATGCATATATAGCTGCATAACACATCAGTTCGTATATACAGGAAGCTGAATTAACTATAATGAGTGCAAAGCCTAATCTCCAGATAATTTTAATTTTTTAATTAAATGCAAATTTGTTTTTCATAGTTCAATTTTAAATTTAGTATTATAAAAACTTATTAATTGAAAATTCAAAGTATGCATGCATGTGAAAAATATATCGATTTATATATATTGCAACTTGGAACGAATTAATCAGAATCTATCTACTTGAATTTATGAATATATGAATTTAAATAAATATTGATCATTAATTTATTGAATTTACAGTCTGAACTTACAGAATTTATTGAAGTTATTGGATTTAGCGGATTTAGTGGATTTATTGGACCCATTGAATTTATTGAGTTGTCTTTTTAAATTGTTTCATGTGTAATATTTTTTTGAAAAAACCTAATTTATAAGCTGAAAATTAATTTCATGAACCGTATATACTTACTGCGACGTATATACATTTAATCACACGTGCACTATAGTACGTAACTGTACGTTGAAATTAAAAATAAATCAAGATTCAAATTTACATAGATCGGCTGTTTTTTTTTCCTTTTATTTTTAATTTTTAGAATTCTATAAAAGTTTTCGACAACATATGTATGATAAAAAAACATAATCTCATAATCCGAATGGATATATTATAATATAAGGTTTAATCTATGTTTCCGTTTTTTTATCTCTTAATTTGTTATTTTTTTTTTGTCGGGAGTAATAGATTAACTAGAATTTAACTAATATAATTTGTTGATGAGTCAAAGTTAAGTTGACAATTTTCGCCAGAAAAAATTCAATAATTATTCCAGAGAAATAATTAGGTGACTGGATATATTCGATCGACTTCAATATACATGACAAATTTAAATTTATTTTTTTTAAAGAAAACTACTATTTAAAATATGTTTTCATTTGCTCTGGTTCATATATCTTAAAAATTTAAGATATACAAATTTAATAATGGAAGAGAAAAAAATATCTAAATTATATAGCTGGAGAAAATTTGAAAGATTTTTGTTAAATATTATAATTGATTTCATGAGGTGTTTGAATGTTTACATGTACAAATTAAATTTTAAAAATAAATAACAAATTAATTAATTAAATAAAATTAATACATATTTAATATATATATATATATTTTTACCAAAAAAAGAAAGTAAGCTTATATTAATTTGACGAAAACTAACGGTAAGTTAAGTAAGCGAAAAGGTAAAAAGGAAAAAAAGAAAAGGAAAAAAAGAAAAGGTAAAATAATAGATTCATAAATGTTGATAAAGAGTAGGATGATAGAAATTACTGTTTAATGAATGAGTTGGAGTTAGATATGTTGTCATTTGAATCCAAGGAGTAGAGTTGAAAATGTACAAGAAAAATTAGAATATAAGGAAAGTGAAATGCAAATAGAGTGAAACTGGAATTTTTTTTTGATTTCTTAGTATAACGAAATGAAATTAAAAAACGAATTTTGCCTAGCCAATAATTAGGAGTTATATTAGTCTCAATGGTAGTTATTGTTGAATTATGATGGAGTTTATGATGGAGTTTATGATGGAGTTTATGATGGAGTTTATGATGGAGCTGGTAGGTTGTGAGTTGTGATTTGTTGTTTTTGTTTGTGAATCTGTATAGATTTCCGGCTCTGAATAATTAAACGAAGTTGTTTAATGCTATGAGATGTGGGATTGTAAGGGTGGGGCAATTAAAGATTTCTGTTGTAGGTTGTGGGAAAGGATGTTGGCTGTGGTTCCGTTGTTGCTGTTAAAGGTGCCAGATTTTCTTGGTAACCCAGCATTGTTCCATAAGATTATTGGGAGTTTCATCACTACTTTTGCATAAGATACATGTTTGTGTTGCTACTGTAGCTAGTTGTTTTTGTAGATTTCCTAGTAGATAGAAATGCAAGTATTCCAATGACTCAGGAAACTTGTGTTGGTGCTTAGCCACTATACTCCAACAGTGTAGCCTTTTGTTTTTGTTGTGATGGGGGATGCAATCAATAGTTCATCTGCCTTGAGTCGACTGTATTGTTTCGAGATGCTGTGGAAGGAAGCTGCTGTGATTGGTGTGTTGGTGTATGTCATAATGATGGGGGAGAATTGTTCGATGGAAATTTGACATCTATTGATTTCACAGGTGACATGCATACACATGGTTCATTCGGCTGAAGCGATTTTTTTTCTCAGAAATACGTACGAATTTAGTAATCAATTAATTATGCAAAGACCAAATAAAGTTAATTGAAAAAATAGTAGGAAGTAGAATTTGAATAAATGAGGTTGTTTAGGTATCGATAATATAGTCATTAAATAAAAAGGGAGAAAATTAGAATTATAACAACATGCAGTGAAAAGCCTAAAGTTTAATTAGAATTTGAAAATGTTGCAGTAAAAGAAATAAGAAAATGTTATAAAAACTAGGGTAAAAATGAATCATGGGCGTCGAAGTAAATAGACACGATCTGTAATATTTTGCGAAAAAAACAACTAATTTCTTTACTCGGACGTTAAGTGGATCTGCAGATTCTTGAATCTCACAATTTTTGTTTCCTATAGAATATATGGATAATCGATTTATATAATTTTCTAAAAACCAAATGAATAATTATTTAAAAGGATATATATATAACATCTATAGCTAGAATTCCAACTAGCAAGAAAATTCATTAGTTTATTAAAACTATAATTGATTTTCTGTTAATTTAAAAAAAAATTATATTGAGCACAGGCAGCTCAAGCTCTCTATATACAATTTTAACTGTATATAGCAAAGTACGAAATTTTGTACACATGGATTTCTTTAATTAGCATATATGATACGTTATATTTGCTCAGCATATTCATTTATATTCTGCTTGATTTTTTGAAAAAAAAATATTACTATATATATACTTAGCTAGCTTGCACATGCATGCAATATCGAACTTAAATTAGCCAGGCCTGCCACATAATTTCTCATTCATCAAAAATTTACATAGAAACTCCGACGATCATGCACGCAAATCTATTATTATACCTACCCCTTAAAAATTAAAACAATCAAAAAAAAACCTAGGCTAGGCACATAAGATACATATCGTCATGGTTCAATTCGTTCTCGAACAAATGGATATAGTCAATTTAAAGCTCGATCTTTCGTTCTGGTTTAATCCGGAATTTTTAGTCCAAAGCTGGTTAGATCAGAGATCTCTTTTTTCAAATTTAGCAATTAACTCAATCTCAAATTCCATGCAACTTCGAATTCTCAATTTTGGTATCATTCTCGACTTAATTCATACATTCACCGACGTTGCAATTATGTATAGCCTCAATTGATATATATGGTGTACCAAAATTACCTACTTCTCAGATCTCTTCAAATTGCTTTTAGTATTAATTTACCCAAATTCTTTGACCAAGGTTATATATATATGTCTTGAATTGTAAGCAAAAAAAAAGGTGCTAACCGTCGGATATAAATTAGTTCACATGATTGACCCTCATGCCTCATACATGCATGCATTGGCATAGAGCTATCTTTACAACACCCTATATAGCTTGAAATTTTCATGAGTTCAGTGTACGTATTTGATTTATTCAAGGAGTTCAGCATGTATCGAATTCTATACATAACACCGACTCGGTGATTCAATTTCCGGGAGTCGGTAGTTACATACTCTTTAATTATCTAAGCACGCCCCATGTTTACTGAAAAATTAGACGCTGAAGTTCCGGCGCCCTATATAGGCACTAACACAACAAGAAGGACCTGCCGGCCTGAACAGTGACTATATGTCAACTTGAAACTTTTGCAACAAGATTTGAGCTTATACATATAGTTCAAAAAGATGATCCCCTGTTCTACTTCTGGCCCCTCATACATCCCATAGGATAAAAATTAATTACGCTGAAAGTGGTAACGAGTTTATATACTAAAGGTGGTGCGAAGGTGGTGAAGTGTTCTCCGTAAAGGCACGGGAAGTCTCGTCACTCGCGTGTGGAATTGATTGATAGATTCTTTAAACTCGGGAGTCGTAGCTGCCCGGCCTATCGATTCTTTATCCTAATTACAAAACAGCGCCTGCGACACTAGTGCGTGGACCGCGACACCATTTATAAAACCCAGTGATACGCCACCATGTAGACTGGAATGCCTTTTATCAGATCAGTTTTTTTAACCTATATCGGTCTCTACCACATAGCTTATATAACTTGTTATGTTTTAATCAACCGTCAATTAGTCCTATCCTTTAACTTTCACAAGCCACTTGTAAGTTCTAATTAACCAATAGCGACAAAGTTTTGAGCCAGCTATGTATGTATGGGTTCGACTGTCCGATAAAAAAACCACCAGGTGAAATTTTTGACCGTGTGCAAAGTTTTCAGCGATTCATGCACGCACATCATATCATCAGCCAAACAAACTACAACTAGAACTATACACCGGTATTTTAAGCCTTATGGACTGCATAAACAAAATAGCACATAAGATATACGATATATCACATTGCCAATACCATGGATGACCAATTAGAGAGAATTGAAACAAGATGGTATTAAGAAATAACCGTTGATATTTGTACCGACATGAACGAACAAACTATGAGGACCGAGCGATGGAACGGAACAGAACACGAGGGATGGGGGGACCTATGGTATTAAATCAAATTAAATTGCAAAGCCCACCCATCCACAGCTTTTCTATAATTTCTGTCATGGTTGATCAACCAGACGCATCACGATGACCTGAGTTGAGCCTTGAGGGGTGAAAGAAGAATGTACGGGTTTTTTGAACAGCGCATCAATTGAAAATGGTCCATGAAGAATGGTAATTTTAACCATTTCCAAGGGAACGATCGAACATTTAGTTGATGAACTTTGTTAAGTCAGTCTTCATAAAGATCATGATTCTTGGGGGTTAAAGAAGGATGTCGGAAGTAATGTTAAAAAGATGGCCGCCCATGAACCTGTGATTGGTACCAAACAAATTCATCATCCCTGTTTCAACTCTCACCGTTGTCGGTAGCTTGAATTAGTTTTTTTTTTAGAATTTAGTGGCGGGCTGGCTAGGCCGGGGGGCCAGTAGTAGTAGTAGTAGTAGTGGTGGTGGTGGTGGCGGTGGGTGGTTGTACATACCTACCCCACGTCATAACTTGACCTATAAGAGCCCTCTAAAATAAATTCAAACATCATCACTGCAATCTAATAACAAACAAATAACACATCATGAGATTACACAATCAACAATGGGAAAGATAAGGGCATCCCCTACATGGTGTTTCATAATTACCACGCGTATGTACGCGGTGGTGTACATTGCAGTCGATTGCAGACTGGATTGATTGATATGACGGAGATGGAATTGCCGATATCGTCGCAGGATTGTTAACAAAAGGGAGTTAAAACAATTGGACAAAGGAGCACTTTGAAGCTAGGCAGTGTGGAGGTGAGGTGAGTGAGCTTATTTAGTCTGCAAGGAAGCTTAGAATAGAAGATAATGAAGAATGAAGAATAGCTCATCGATCTTCCTCTGGGCCATGGGCATGTGCCATCCATGATGATCCATCTTCCCAATTATCCGCCCTCCGCCCTCCGCCGCCTACCATGCTGCAGGCAAAGCAGCCTTCCTCCCCTTCCCCCCATGTTCCAAGTTCCAAGTTCCAAGTTCCCGCCCTCTCCGACAGTTTTTACACGGTGTACGCGGTATTTTTATAAGCAGACCACCACAAGTTAAAGCCGAACCTCCATCTATACCGTTGACCTGGACTATCCCAATCGAGGGCGATGAGATGATGAAATTGTTTTTATTGGAGAACAAATGGGAACAAATGGGAGACATAAATAGAATAGTTCAGAAACACCCAGAGATTCAATTTCAAATTCTAACAAACCAAAAACACATGTTATATACGATATAGCTCAGAACAGAATTTTCAAATTTAGAATTTACCGCTCCCCATTATTTGTTAATTTTCAAAAGATTTCAGACCTGTGCAAACAACGGTTATAAGTTTGTTAGCAGTAATAGTAGCGGGCGGGATTTGTCACTTGATTCGATCCGATCTTACACACTCTTGAAACTTTGAAACTTTGACCGACTCACTGTCCACAACTGTCCTCATATACCATAAACACAGAACAGAACAGAACAGGACAGAACGGTTTGTCAATTGCCGGACAATGTTACCACATTTTCACAGTTATCCGACTGAACATCAAAGCATATATATACTACCGTGTAGCCCGTCACACGGTACTAGCATGTGGATGTGGTGTGGCGGTGTCCAAAGTGAAAATGAAAAAGGCCGTCATGTTGGCGGTGGTGAGCTGTGAGCTGTGAACGGTGAGCGGTGAGAGCATCGCCATCGTGTCATCGTCACATATAATCGTATCAATGTACTAAATATTAACAAGTAAAGCAATATGGCCCCTCACAACCAATCTGTTAGTTGGTAACGGAGAAGTTTCATCTAAACACTCCCACAATTCCTTGGACCTTGGACCTTTAGCAGAACTGCCAGAACCGCCAGAACACAGATCAAATCACAAGTGACTCGTCATCGCATATAACGCATTAGAAAAGGAACTAAAGTATGTCAAAAGGGAACAAGTGAAAATTTTTCGTTCTCAAGCTGATATCTAGACTTTATGTCTTTGCTTATACCTATAATGATTTTCGAGTCTCCAGGGTACTTGGAATTGGATGAATGGTGAATGGATGATATTATGGCCATATATATGTGATGGCTGATGGCTAATGGTTTATGTTTGTCCGCCTTCCCATCTCTCCTTCTATTCTTTACATTACGCCAGACATTAAGCTATTTCTTGACAACTACTTGATTACTACTTAATCTCTTTCTTTATAAACACTGCTATTCCCATCATCTTTCCTTTCCCCTTTTGCTCCTCTGCTTTTCCCCGTCCCCCGTCCCGTTCCCACTTTGCCTCTTTTTTCGCCCCCCTTACTGATAGGTATCTTTTGCCACATTGATTCACTTTGATATATCCTTCATCATTATCATCATCACTTCCACAATAGCTACAACTATCATATCACACAGCTGACACTGATCACAATGAATACAGTTTCAGTTAACCCCAATACAAACACTCTTCCAAAGACGTCCTCGCCCATGTCTACACCATCACCAACATCGGCTCAACCTACAAGACTCAATCAGTACGCCTGTATAAGATGTCGAAGATTGAAGAAAAGGTGTTCCAAACAACTTCCTAAATGTGCTAATTGTTCACGTCAAAACACAGAATGTGAATACATCGAGCGTAAGAATAAGAGAAGACAAGATAACACCCATGGTCACAGTCACAGTCACAATCACATCACACATTCAAGTTCAAACTCCGGTTCTGTTATGCAAATGTCCATATCTCCAAGAAACTCCTCACCTTTATCATCACCTCCAAAGAGAATCGTCAAGCCTTCAACCAACTCAACAAACAGCTCTGGTTCTTCTACTCTGAGCTTGAAGGCAAAAGTCCTCCAACACGAACACGACACACTACTCAAGTCCAACTACACCATCGCAACGGAGTCTAGATCTTCCTCAATGGGATCTGTCGCGTCTTTGCCTCCGCTGCTCAATCACCACTCAAACATTTTCTCAACCAACAACACTCCACCTCCTCCACTCTTGACTAAAAAATCAAACTACATTTTTGCCTCAGCTGCTGAAGAATCAGTGGTCAATTCTCTTTGTTCTCTACACCAACAATCTTCTGCTTTAAGAAAAAGCTCCTACGCCTCCACCAGTGGTGGGTCCTCCGGTAATAACAGCACTACAAATTTACATCAGCTACAGCAACCATCGTTATCTCAACCTCAGCCACAGTCACAGTATCAGTCGCAATACACTTACCATTACCCTTACACACCACCAATCAGTCACGCTGGTTCTAACCTACAACAGATCCTACAATCAAGAAACGGTTCATCTTCAGCTAAATTGCTTAATACCATCGAACTAGAATTACCAACTTCCAGCACAATCAACTTATCGAATTCCAACCTTGTCAATGAACTATTAGGCCAGTCAGCAGCCGCTTCTTTCCCGGGTGGCAAATATTCTTCTGCTTATTTACCTAACTGGAAATTTGAAACCAATGAGATTCTCAAGTTTATTGACACCTACATGCAATACAATCATCGTTCATATCCGTTCCTTAATGAAGTTGAATTTTATTCCAAGGTTAGTTCCATCACTTCTTCTTCAAGTTTCAACTATTTCTTAAGTGATTTGAATGACAAAGATCTACAGTTCCAATTCGAGCTCAATATGATTATCTCCATCGGTTGTTTAACTCTTGAGCATATCAAATCTTTGGATCCTGCTCGTGGTTGTTCATCTTATTTTGCAGCTCGTGCTTTGAGCTTACTAAACAAGCTGTCCAATTTGAATGATTCTCAGTCTATCAGAGCCTTGATTTTACTTTGCATATACTCTTTCTTCGACGCATCTTCAATTTACGCCTGGAACATAGTTGGATTGTTAACAAGAGTGTCAATTTCCATCGGTTTAAACCGTCACGTTGGTAAGAAAGATCAAATGAGACTCACCTCCGTTGAAATCGAGATGCGTTACAGATTATTTTGGTCAATTTACAACTTGGATCGTTTAATTTCCATAGCATTAGGTAAGCCAGTCTCTATTCAGGATGACGATATCAATGTTCCTTTGCCTGAACCTGTCAATCAAGATGAAAGATGGAGCTTGTTGGTTACGAAAAACATCATTGAATTGAGAAGATTAGAAGGCTTAATTCTCTCAAATGTCCATTGCATGCGTGCTAGTGATAAATTCAGTGTTGAAAGTGACAAGCAGAACATCCTGATGTCTTTGCGTAACGGTGCTGAGAAATGGTTTAGTGATTCAAGATTGTTATCTTCCACTTTATCTATTCATCCATTTGTGTCTCCTAAGCTATCAAATGGTTCCTTATCTGGAGCAGCTAGTGGTTCAAGTGAACCATTAACTCCAACATCCATGTACGCTAATACCACTAATACTAAGCAACCATTATTCACAATTGGCCCTTCATCTCGTTCTTCATCAACACTATCATCTACAAATGGCAAACTCACACCGGTCGAATCTCAACAAAACGAACAACCATACCACTTATCAACAGCCTGGCTAGCATCTAAATATAACCATTTATTAATGCTTCTTTACAAGCCATCATACTTATACCCTAAACTTCCCCCAGTTTCCACTTCAACAATGCCACCATCAACGTCTTGTTTCACCAATAATAACGCTTCATTAGATTTATTAACAAGATGTAGCGTTCAAGGTATATCATTCACTTTCAATCTATACAATAGTCATCTATTGCCTTTGAACTGGGTCACTTTGTACAGATTCATAATCAGTTGTTCTACCATCTTATATTGTCTTAGTGCTAGTGCAGGTGCCACATCCAATTCCTCTTCCAGCACAGAAACCAACGATTCATCGTCATCCAGTGGTATCAATACAATGGTGAGCAAGTCTGACATCAATTTGATTATCGAATTGTTTGAGAAAGGTTTTGGATCAGTTAAAGGTTGTGAGTGGTGTTCTGAACTAGGCTCAGTCTTCAGAAAGATCGATGGTGCTGTCTTTGGAAGTGGGACTGTCAAGAGTGAAGTCGCCACTTTGTGCTTGGTTGATGGATTGAAAAAGTTCCATGAAGTTTTGGGTTTAAGAAAAGTTAATGTTTGGTATGAAGATGAGGTTTATGACTTATAGATTGTCTGCTTCCATTATAAAAAAAAAGTTTAACAGAAAATTTTGAATTTTCCTCTTGCCTTGGTATTTTTTTGGCCCCATCTTTCCTATTACAATAATTTCAGCAAATATATTTAAACAAAAAAAGTCAGTTTGGTTGGTGATCTTTTTTTAGTATTTTGGGTTCTTTTTGCTTATTGAGAGTTTTGCGTTTCCTTTTACATTTGGTTTTATCTATGCCGCTTCAGTTCAGTTCAAAGACATTTTCAATAGCGTTACCAACATCAATATACATCATACCTTCTCAACGATTTCATGAAGCAATAATATCACATCACCTTTTGTCATACTGCTTTGAGGAGACTCACTTCGCCATATTGAATTTTGTCTCTCTCTCTCCGTCTTCCCTCTCCTTCATTATATACACCCATTTTCCACGCCTCACTTTGAGTATTTAGCCGCTTCTCTTTGCTCATATCATCCTTGTCATTGCTCATCGATTCTCGCTTTTTCCCATTACCCTTCCTTTCGTTTTCATTTTCTCGATATCATGTATTTCTATTTCACTTTCATGCTGTGTTTCTCTTCCATTTTACTGTGTTATTTTTTATGTGGGTGTTTCATAATCATTTTTTGTTTTGCTGTTCTTATCATTCTTTTTTTTACTTTGTGTGGTGTTTGTTTCCTCTTTACATTTTTTAGAATTTTCACATGGCTTGAAAATCTCTATTTTGCTATCATTCACGACGATTATCATGACCTCAAAGTTATTTGCTTGTTAACAAAAAAAAATATACATCCATCCTTTGCTTTTTGCTTTCCTAGCTTCGCCAACAAGTTGCATGAACTTTGGAAAAATTTGCTCCAATTATACATACAGTTCACCAGTTTTTTTTTGTTATATGGCTTTAATGTGTGCTTGAATACGCTAATGAATCATGATTTCAGCCATTTTTTTTCTTTTAATGTTTTCACCATTTTGTATCAAAACGTTTTTGTTTCTTGTTTTCACTTGTGTTCCTTTTATACCTCTTTCTGTGTCTATACTATATTGTGTTTCTGTATGTTAAATATACTTTTGCCTGTTTCCATATATATGCATTGTGTTTTGATTATACGTTTTATCCTACATATGCCAATTTTTTTTTTCAATATTTCAGTATTTTGTGAAAATTCACACGACGTATATACCGAATTAGTTCACGCTTGGATATACACCCGAGCTAGCCGATCGCCAGCCAGCTAGCTATACCGAGGCCGGTGATCCGTTAAAATTTTTGTATTTAGACCGGGCATGTGCAACTGATCTTTTAGATAATCCAATCCCAACATCCCTTAATATTCCAAGAACCGGAGTAAACTGTAAGCTACACGGCAATACTTTCAATGAATTGCTTATAAGAATTCAATCATAAGGACCATGCCGTCTGAACGGCTGTAAATGTTATAATACAGATTGCAATATCAATTTAAAGTTTTCTTCTCTTCAAGGCGATGAACGTTGCATGAACTTTGGAGTTTCAAGGTAGATACAAATCATGAGATCCAAAAGATCTTCAGAAGCTATATATCAGACTTGAATATAATAATATGGAACCTTTCCATAAATGGAAACGGGCATCACATATACTATGGTCAGTCACGATCACTCCAAGTTCTCAAACGATATCAATAGGCAAACTAACCAGCATTCTTCTACCCTCTTCACTATTCAATTTCCTCTTCGATTTACCGCCACATTTAGTATCCAGCCCACATTCAATCTCAAACTTAACTTTGTAAAATCTACTCAAATGACAAGTTGGGAAACTTGGAATTAGGTGAATGGATCCTCCATTTTTCTTGTCTTTCACTTCAAGTCCATATTCAAAGATTTCAACATATCTGAACATGAATCGGAACCAGAACCAAAATCAGAACCAGAACGTAAATCTTTGGATATAACAAAACTTTTGGCTAATGGATTAGCAATATTCTCTTGACCAAGTCCAAAATCACCACCATCACTGAACCCAGTGCGGCCACTGCGCTTAATCAACTTAGATTCATCCAAAAACAAACTGAACGTAGCCTTAGCACAATAGACATAACCACCATCTTTAGCAACTTTTCGTCTTCAAACAAACTCCTTCTCAGTATCACCAGTTTTCTTCTCACATTCATCGATATCCAAATTGCTCTCAACATCTTGAAACAAATCAACACCACATAGCTCGACCATAACCATATATTGTCTCACCTTCAGTTTCTTTAGAAAAACCACTAAAACTCTCACAGTCAACACCAAATGAATAAGGCAAAGTCAAATACTCAGGTGACTGATGCTCACAAGTCGTATCAAGCAACGTAGAAGGTAACCGGAATGTGAATACTTTTTTCTATTTCTTACCAGGCTTCAACAGTTTCTTTTCACACAAGCCATAGATAGCACCAGTTTCAGAGCAGATTTCTCCCAATCGATCTGTGTTCTGACCATAATTAATTCTTCCAAAATGATTACGAGCAGCAATATCATACAATTCTTTCTGAAGATGTTGACAGGGTCTGAATTTCTGGAATCCTTAGGAGTGCTGGAATTAGTTGTGACTATACCTTCCAATGATACCAAAAACATTTCAAAAGGGATGAGATTCTCTAATGTATTTTCATCCAGAATGTAACCTGTAACAGTATCACCCGGGGAGTAAACTTTCAATGGAGAATCTCGTGAGGAAGGAGTATTTCTATTTGGAAGATGTTTTGTAAGAACAATGGTCAAGTTTATTGGCAAATTAAATCTTTGCAATGAGTCTAAATTGTTCAACACCAATATATTTGGATCCATTGAAGGATCATTAGATTGAAAGATGCTGGCCCGTGGTGAGTCATGTGTGGACTGTTGTTGTTGTTGTTGTTCTTCATATGATGGAAGGCCTTCATTTCGTATTCGTTTAGTTTCAAGCAAAGAACCATTGAAGACGTAAGTGTACATTACAAATGAAGGCAAAAAATGTTCTTCCAAAGATTCTGATTCTTTGATCATTAAATCATTGGTTTGTGATTCAGTGGAGTTGTCATGAGAAGCGTGAAAAGCCATGTTGGTATTTGCTCATGGGCGATGTTGTGAAAGATATTTCAAAGCTTTGACAGCCTGACATAGACAGCTAATACAGTTTCTTGTGAATTCATGATGCTTTATAAATGATATTTGTACAGTCAGTGTACACTGTACACATGCACTCATGTACACCTAAAGGTGCTCAGATGAATGTAATCACCGAAGGTCTATTGATAATTTTTCATTATGTGGTCAAGCTGGTGTACTTAATGTTCTCGGAGGAGTCGGACTGTGGAGTCTGGAGTACCTAGACAGCTCGACCCGTTGTTCATCCAGAACCTGATCAGTGATTCTCTCTTTATTAATCATTTTTAGGAAATTCATTTAAATTCATTAATGCATTAAGTTTACCCATGTAGATGACACGAGAAAAGCCAATTATATACAGAAAACTAACCAAACCACCGTTAGATTTATCTATATATGTGCACGCGCACACCACCAAATCATTAACTAGCCCTATGTCCAATAGCGTAACCACGAAGATACCACATGGATACAATAACCATGAATCCTAATGCGCCATATCCAATAGTGAATGGATTCACAAACGATTCTGCTTCTTCAGGTTCAGGTTCTAAACCAGGAGTACATACTCTTGGATTACACGCTGAATTCACTAAATGACACAGTAACTCACTTAGTGACGGACCCCAACCGGAAGAGATATGCATTGGTGGTTGAAGATACATCTGTTTTGTGAATGGTTCTGGTTGTTGATCCGATCTTTGTTGTTGTCTATCTAAATCCGCTTTCAATGCAACAAATACAACTGGCAAACTGTGGATACCTGGATAGTTGTTCATCAAGTCAATTAATCTTTGGAAAGATTCAGGATCAGATGAATCATAGGCCAGACAGAGAACATCACAAGTTTCTAGTTTAGCTTGGTTTTCTAAGATTGCTCCTTCCAATTCACCTAATTCTTCCAAGATCAAATAACACTGTTTACCTCCAGGAAGTTCCACACTGTTGACGACAACATTTGGCTGAATTGTGGGCGAGTAATGCTCACTATATCGTCTTCCCAAAAATGACTCAAGCAAAGAGGTCTTACCACAACCTGAAGCACCAACAATAAAACAATTGAAAACAGTTCTGTCCATTACCGGAACTCTGAACAACTTACCGTTTCTCTTTCTTGTCTTTCGAGCTCTTGTCACATGTAATCCGGAAATTGCACTTGATCCATTTTTGCTGTTTAGTTTATCAACATAACCAAAATACCCCAAATACTCTAATGTTGTTCTGTGATCTAGGTATGTTGTCATTGCCCATTGAGCCAGCCAACCTTGCAATGTGACATAACCTACTTCGTTGCAAACAACACTTCGTGGAAAATTGGTTTCTTGCCATGATTTGGGAATTCCAGGTGTTGGGAAAAACAGTTTGTACAATTCATCATTACTCAAACCACCGTCATTGTCTTTATCGAATAGAACAAACAGATCAACTAAAAACTTGTAACCTTTCGGAGATAGTTCCACACTTGAGTTTGGAGGAACATCAATTTTTGGATGCAATATTTTTTCATCTATTGATAATGAATCTGTGTAATGGAATGCTCTTAAAATACCCCAAATGGTTTCATGTCGTCCCATCTCGGCATAAAATTTATTCAACGCAAGAAAACCTTCATTTGATATTCCTCGGGTAACAGCAGATCCAGGAATCGATGCATTCAAAGTTTGTTTGACATCTTCCAATTCATTGACATCCATGGACTTATGAAAACACTTTTGTTGCAATTGCATAAATTCATCATCACTCAAGAACCCATCTTGATCTCTATCACAAAGATAAAATATTCTGTTTAGTGCCGCCACTGCCAATGGTTTCAAACTGCTATCTTTGTAGTCATACAACGGGGCAATTGGATGAGAGACTGCCCTTTGGCATAGGTAAAATGCTTGATTCACATTATGATTGTCCTTTGCACAACACCGTATGCAGGCTTCAACTTCTTTGAATTCTTTCAAAAGAGGAACAAACTCATCATTTATCACATTTTCAAGATCTTCCACATCACTACTACTGTTGTTGTTCAGGAGGTAGTAGTCAGGAAACGAGACATCTCGCCCTTCAGACATGTTATGCTGTTGAAATTGTTGTTGCTGTTGTTGTAATTCAGATTCATGGTCATCGGTATCTGCCTTCATCATATTGTTGCAGATGACAACGGGTAAGTTGACACCCATTGATCTGAACATGGGGATCCAGTAAAGTGAGATTCTTTCGTAGGTGTAATGATCTGAGTAAACTAACCATATCACATCGGCATGCCTTATTTCTGACTGTAATGATGAGACATCAGATGACAGCGTATCTATTAAAATGGTTGATTTGGGAGAATATGTTGAGGATGAAAAATCTCTTGGAATGGTTATTGGTGGAATGACATGTTGTATGTTGGGGACAAATTTGTCTTTGATCAAAGAGGTTAGAATGGATGATTTCCCAACTCCTTCATCACCACATATCACGACTCTTATAGTGTCCATCATTTTTTATTGGTTGTTGTTGTTGTTATGTTTTTTGTTGTAGTCTTTGGATTGCTTGTCGATTTGCCTTATTTTTCAAAGTGCCTGGAAAAGGAGAAGGCTGAAGATAGGTTACTTATTGACACGGGCATCTAGATGGCAGAGCTCTCGCCCTCGCTGTGAACATTTGCCATTTGAACAAGTTGAGCAGGGAGGCAAAACAGTGGTGTGTGAAGTGTGGGTGTCTTATTGGGAACTAATCTACAACACAACAATCTTTGAAATCACAATTCAACAATGGTATGTCTGAATCACAGAGAAAGAATTCTAGTCACAACAGTTTGAGACCGTTTATACTAACTCAATTGCAAATTGGCGTTCTCATTGATCACCATTTTTCACACAGACATCAATTGGTACTGGTTACGATTTATCTAACTCCATCTTTTCACCAGATGGAAGAAACTTTCAAGTGGAATATGCATCCAAAGCTGTTGAAAACGCCGGAACATCATTGGGAATAAGAACAAAAGATGGCATAGTGTTGGCAACAGAGAAGATCATCACCTCCAAGTTGCTGGTTCCAAACAAAAATAAGAGAATTCAAACCATAGATAGACACGTTGGTGTTGTTTATTCCGGTTTGATACCAGATGGAAGACATTTTGTGAACAGAGGAAGAGATGAAGCCGAATCTTTCAGATCATTATACAAAGAGCCAATTGGAGTTCCAGGTTTGTTAGACAGATTAGGCTATTACGTGCAAGCATACACTTGTTACAACTCTGTTAGACCATTCGGTATCAACGCAATCGTTGGTGGTGTTGACGAAGATGGACCACATTTATACATGGTTGAGCCAAGTGGAGTCTACTGGGGTTACTACGCTGCTGCTGCAGGTAAAGGTAGACAAACTGCCAAGGCTGAGTTGGAAAAGCTCGATCTGACCACGATCTCTACCAGAGATGCCGTTAAAGAAGCTGCTAGAATTATATATTTGGCTCATGAAGATAACAAAGATAAAGAGTTTGAATTAGAGATTACTTGGATAGGCAAAGAGGAGACCAATGGTGTGCATAAGTTTGTTCCAAAGGATTTGTTAGAAGAGGCTATCAAGTATGCTGAAGAAGAAGGTGACGAGGACGGATCATCTGACAGCAGTAGTGATGAAGAGATGGATGATTAGATCCCCCTTATTAGTTGCTTTTCTTGATAGAACTTCCATCCTTTGTGCTTTGTAATTTATACTCCTTGCCTTTTCAATAACTACATAAAATTACACGTTAAACTCTTGAAGATTTGAATAGTCAAAATCGAAAATGAATCAAAATAGAATATTAAATGAAAGCGAGTATACAGAAGTAGTATGGTTCTATAAATACAAAATAATTGGTTGGAAAAGCAGACACTTAGCCATGCATGATTATTGGAGTTTTTTATCCATGATGTTCGTAAATAGCTAACTGTGCCTTCAGCCTAGCAATCTCAGCTTCTTGATCATTAAACCTCTTTTTACTTTGTTTCCGTTCAACAGCAAGATTTTCTTCAGCTTGTTTCCATCTCCGGACCACCTCCTCCAGTCTCAGCTTTGATCTCGGACTGCCGCCATCGTCATAACGAGTACCACCAGCGTTACCATCCGCTTCACCGGAAACACCATTTTTATTATTGGCATCATCTAAGTTGGAGCTTTCACCATTGCCGTTTTTGGCTCCATTGGCAGCTGTATTTACATCAGCGAGTCGATCAAGTTGATCCTGCAAATCAGCACATTGATTTTGCAATTGTTTAAACTCCTCAGACAAAGCACTATGATGATAAATGATTTCTTCAACAGCGACCAGTCCATACTGGTTCACGGCACTATGAATTTCCGAAATGTCTTCATCTGATAATTCCAATTTCTCACGATCTGCCAACGAAATAACTTTTTGAGCGGCTTCTTTCACAGATTTCTTGTCTAGGATAACACGGAACAGTTTGATTAAATGGGTTTGAAAATTGATGTCTTTGTTTATCCAATCCTCAAAGTTCATTTGTAATGAGCCAAATGCTTGTTCCAGGAAATGTGAGGATTGTAACAGCTCATTGAATTTCCTGTTACGGGCTCTCAATTGGGCTTCAAGTTTAGTTATCGTGGATTCTAAGTTGTTATTATCAAACATTAATTTAGCGGATTGTTTTTTCAGGTTTTTAATCAGTTCAGTCAGATCATGAACTTGAGCAGCCAGTTGTTCTCCTTCTTGTTCCAATAGTCTGATCGATTTGTCCTTTTCAGCTAGAGCCTGTGAAGTTTCTGTACCTTTGTCGTTCATTTCTGCAATATGGCTTTTCAGTTTCTTGATCTCTTCAGGGTCCGCCATTCCCTTATCGACAACTTGTTGGGATAGTACCTTGTTCTCATTCTGCAGATTGCCAATTAATGAATCTTTGAACTTGATCAACTTCTTGAGTTTCTTGCTCTTACTTATCTCATTACCCAGCAGCCCATCGATCTTCTCCAATCTTTCTTGTTGTGCTTGGAAACTCTTTAATGAATCTTTCAATTTCTTACTCAGTAATTCAACACGAGAATCATTGTCAGACTGTAGTTCCAAATGATGAGCTATCAACATCTCAACTAAATAACCTAGCAAGACCAGTTTACTCTTCAACACAGAATTAGACAGCGTCTCCTGTAATTTCTGCAATAAACCTTCATCACTGGCAAACACATGGGATTCACTAATCACCAACACTATATCATCCACAATCTTCTTACAATTCATATTATCATTCTGCAATTCAGAAAACTGATCATCCAATTTACTGAACACACCAAGCAATTCATTGATCTGAGATTTCAAATCTGCAACTTGAGCAGCCTGAGCAGTTTGATCAGAGGCCAATTGAACTTGAATCAACGTATTCAAATCATCCTTAAAATCAGCACCGTACTTATCAGACAACAGATCTTTCTGTAACTTCAATTGAATCTTACAATCCGTGAGTTCTTTAGTGAGCCTTTCTAACTGATGCTTAATACTCTTTGAATTAAATAATGTGGTTGAATCAGGCTTGAGTAAACTGTCATCGTGTATATTTGAGAAAAATGAATCCAGTTCACTCATTGACATTGTTACTTTATGAGATTTGCGATGTTCGCCTTGTTTCGTTGATCCTTGTGATAGTTGACGAGCACCAGATTTTACCCTATGAGTTCCAATCTTATGCTTGCTTGCATGACTTGTGTTAGCTAAGATGCTGTCACTATTATGATGGTAAATGCTGTTATTGTTGTTCCCATTAATCGTGGCATTAGACACATCAATATCTGCGATCAAACTGGCATTGGCCGAAGTAATTGTGTTGTTGACTATGTTAGGAATTGAGATCGTGGTATCGACGAAACAATTTGCGTCGTCTTGGGAGATCAGTTGACTACTGTCGTTATCTGAATCATCATCGTTGAATAGCTCTTTGCTCAGGTTTGACATTGTAGATAACCTTTTTTCTCTGATCTGTTGTCTTTTTCTAGTTGGTGTGTTCAGAGGTTCTCTTTCCTGTAGCAAACTGGAAACACTAATTGGCATTTTTCTTGAAGCTGTAGAAGACAGAGCTGTTATCACCGAAGGAGCAGTTGAAATAGGTGAATTGTTCAGTGACTTCCCCATTTCAGTTCCACTAGAGGAAACACGAGGACTTGAATGTAGTGATGATGCAGAACCAAAACTATGTTTTGAGAAAGAAGGTGATTGATGAGTTGGTGGTGTACGTATATTTCTGTTGGCTAGGAGATGGAAGTTATCACTATGCAAAGACATTGGTTTTCGGGTCTCTTCAGAACGTATCGTGCCTATCACTGGCCGTTGATCTAGGGTCTCCATATTATCCGTTGCACTTTCAAGTTGATCATCGTTAGTGAAACCAGTTTGATTGCTGAGATCAATACCGGCGTTGGAAACATCATTCTCATCATCAAGACCCGCAGTTGTGTTTGAATCATTGACATTTTCAATAACTGTACCCGACACATTCTTTGGCTGATCATCATGAACAATGCTGTCATCTGATCCATGAGTAATGTTATCTGATCCCAAAATTGGTGCATGTTGGGAGAACAAAGTGGACTTTGGGGTGGGGTTTCCATTGATGGAATCATCTTCAGTATGATCAATGCTGTCATTACCTTGATTGTTGTTGTTGTCAAGATTATCTTCTTCTTTGCTTGAGTGTGGGATATCATCAATTGTAGATTCCATCTTTTCGTTGAATACAAATGAAATGCCCGGTAGTCTTGAATGGTCGTTATCGTTTTCAATGGATTCGTTATCACTTTGGACAGGCTCGTTATCTGAGTTCTTGAATTCACTCGGTTCATTATCATCACTCTTTAAGTTATCACTTTCGGATATAGTATCTTTGACACCAATTGGAGTATCGACAACAGTTGGAGCAGTTATTTTGATATGAGAAGCCTCATGTCGATCAACTGACTTCGATTTCTCTAGATTCTGAAGTCCATCATCATTATTATCTGCGACGTCATTATTCTTGTGAATCAGCACTGTATCATGACCAGTTTCAGAGTTATGTATACCGGAATCGTGATCTTTTTCTTCAAGAATAGACAATGCTTTAGTGGCAGAAACCAGTTCTTCGACAGTTATGTTATATGGACCATCATCTTTACTATCTTGAACAGGCGGTGCAAACACATCATATTCATTCTCAGGAGCAGGACTATATAACTCATCCAGAGTAGCACCAGAAGCCATTCTCTGCTGCACAAGAGTAGGTGGGTTTCCCGAACCAGAAATGTGTCTTAAAAAACTCAGTGAGGTAGACCGACTTTTCTCACTACCAGCAATAGCACTAGCACCATTAGGAAGACTACCAGAGACATGCCTGTTACCAAACTTAACACTTCCTGTTCTTGATCCTGGTCCTGACCCTTTCCAGCTGTTCATGTTGAATCCTTGTGTGCTCTGACTAACCAAGCGGAAACTGTATAGGGATGCCTGGGTATCATGTTTTTGAAGGGATGGATAATAACCGGAACTAACTCGCGTACCTGGCACACTGGTTGGGATGTCTACGTATTCTCTTTGAATCGTGGAGTCTCCCGGCAAGACCGATGAAAGATTTAGCATATCTGTGTTGTTGTTATTTTCGTTATCGTGGTCGTTATGCGTGCTTGAGTCGTGTTCTTGTTCTGTTGTGGATTCTGGTTCGGTTTGCTCTAGGATCGTGTCTGTGTTGAACTGATAAATTCCATCGTTGTTGGTATTCGGAAGTTCAGATATGTTGAAGCTTGATAATTCTGGCACACTAACGTCAGAGTTGTCTTCTTCATTTTCTAATTCTGAATGATGTTCTGAAGTTTCTGGCTCATTGATGATTTTCGATAACAGATAGTCAGTGTTATCTTCTTTATTGTCGTCACTTTTGCTGTCATTCACACTGGGAACCTGGTTCACTGATGTGCTCTGAGAATCAACTTTTTTCGTGGTGGTTTCTTCCGTTTTTGAAGACATGACAGAGACAAAGAAAAGTGGGTGATTGACGTTCTGGGGGAGGGATTTCAGAGTAAAAAGCGTTTGAAACTGAATTCATTTTGGTGTTTATTTACCTTTTCCACACAGCAGTTGTTTTTTTGTTTTCGCCCTGTGGAACTGTCGAGTAAACCAGCTTTGTCAACAGAAATAACTGTCACGTGACAAACCTTAACACTATAGAACATCCGTGTAGACAAAACAATGTCGACCATCCACCACCATCCCTGCATGCCATGGGCCTGTGGGCCGTGGGCCGAGTAATCAGTAAATTCTTAAAATAGTGGGCCCAACTTGACTCTCCAGAACAATTGGGAATTGAGAAGGGAAATCCAGCTAGCTACTACTAGTAGTACTAAGTGCTTAGCTGACAGCACGCTGCGAATATATGCCCAATTTCTATATTACCACACAGAATACAAAGGGACGGGAACATTCTACTTTTTCTTGACTGAAGAAAGATCAATCAAGCACATCCTATGCCGTAGGATTCGATTCCAGCTCACCTGTCATCTTTGTAAGCTGCTCTTCAACTTTTAAGTTAATCAACCGAATCACACCCTCGAGACATTTTCAACATTCAGTCAGGTTATAGCTCCGCCGCCTTAGTGATCTAACATTCAAATTTCACACAAGTCTATAATAGAAAGGACAACAACAACAGCTAGAAGAACAACTTTCTTTAGCAATAAACAGCATACTGTGAAGTTCCCATCATGAGCAATCTCAGTCGTTTGGACAGCCAGTCAAGCCAGACTGATCCCTTCATGAAACGGAGAACCATCCAGAATATGCCTTCGCCCAAAGAGAATGTTTACTTGAGAAAGTTGGCCGAACTAGAAGCCAAAGAACAACATCACCCTTCATCAAATGGCGTCGATGATGAGTATGACCATAAGTATAAGAAAGAACCATTGACTCCACAAGAGTATTTGAGACAACTTCAAGTCAATTCAAGGATAGATTCCTTGTATCGTGCTAACAGAAGGGCCCAACAGTCTCAAACGACCCAGAGCCAACCCGATCTTGCTATTAATACAACACTTGATAAGTTGAGACAAGGACTTACCAGTGAAAGAACAATGTCCTATTCTGAGTTACCACCACCACAACCCGTTCCAACTAACCATGCTCCTTCTGCTGGTACTTTTAAGTCTGTCAATTCAGAAGAAAAACACCCCAAGAAGAAGCTGTTGTCCTCTTTCAGAAAAGAAGCTCAACACGTCAGTGGTGGATTGCCAAAGAAACTCAAGAGAACTTCAAGATTGTTTTCATCATCTTCAAGTAAAATGGATCAAGGTTATGAGTTCCAACAAGAAAAACAGCCTGAATCATATTCTTCCCATTTTCACTCTCATTCACATCCACAACCGAAATCAAGAAGAGTGCTTTCCCATTTTATATCCGATAAGGATAGAAGTTCGGCCAATAAAACTTCCAAAAAATCAAAACTGTTTACAAGCAAGGTGGTCTTTCCATCGGATTCAGAAACTAAAGAGGAACCTCAACATCAACAGCATCAACAGGAACAACAGACATACGCTAATTACCGTGAAAATTTGCAAAATAATCTTCAA
Source organism: Ambrosiozyma cicatricosa (assembly GCA_030579935.1). Lineage (NCBI taxonomy): Eukaryota > Fungi > Ascomycota > Pichiomycetes > Pichiales > Pichiaceae > Ambrosiozyma > Ambrosiozyma cicatricosa. Next base: position 50,796 of record JAKTRY010000005.1, on the reverse strand, counting down.
CAACCTTATAATGATTCCCAACAACTTGACCAGCAAAATCAACATCAACAAAAACTGTTACCCGTTCCAGAACCACAGCAGCAACATCAAGAGGCTCCACAGACTCAATATTCGCTGAACTCAAACCCATACGAAACACATCTGAACTATAATCCCGTTTCAACTGCTCCTGCGATTCCAGAGAACTCCGATCAATTCTTGATAGAAATCCCAACAAACACATTTAATAATCCTCCTCAATCATACAACAAATCTTTCGTTGCCAGCCCTCCTATCAAGAGAGACTCTTTCGATTCCTTTAATACATCCATGACATCATCATCCAATTCTCTGTTAACATCACCTGCTGTTCGTACATCAGCATCGTTTGGTACTTCAACTAACCCACATCTCCGTGCTGGGCCTTCTCATCCTGTTTCAAGCGTACCATATTCCCACTCAATTCAACCATCCAAAATGATTACGTCACCTAGAAATGGGTCTCCTGGTCTCACGAGTCCTACTCAGCTTGGGTCTCCAATGGATGGCTTCCGTCCAAGATCAGCTACAAATGGCTCAGAAAGTGGAATCCGTCCAAGATCAGCTTCAGGCTCCAAGCGTCCTATTAAGACAAATATGAAGTTTAGTCCTGTGTTCAGAAGAAAATCAGAGGCTTCTCAAAAACAGACAGATGATTCAATTGGTGAAGTGGCTGGCCCATCTGCTTTGAATGAATCTAGCGAGCCTGATTTTGTTCGTGGTGTTAGACATCCTGGAAATAACACTATTAAAGAAGGAAAAACTGTGTCCAGTGGCTGGATGTCTTCTAGTTCAGATGATGACTCTGATGATTTTAGGGATTTGAGTAAGACTGAGAATAGGAACTTGAGATCTCAAAGTTGGGTGAATTTTTCAGACGAGGAGGATGTAGAGGATGATATGCTTGAAAATAAGAATTATTCGTATCCATTAGGTAACGAGAACGGTCATGTCCAGCCTCCTATTCCTGAACCTATCTCAATTGCTCCTTATAATCCAAGTGATGAAACTCCTATGCTGTCTCCTTTGATTGATGTCTCAGCTAAGATGAAGAGAGAGTCTGTTACTCCACCTGCTAATGTCACCCCTACTGAACAACAACATCGTATAGTGGAACCACCAACGGTGACACCAGAGAATAAGGTTTCCAGGGCTGATCACTCCATTCAACCAGAACAAAAAAATCAACAGTTATCTCAACAACAACGGCAACAATTTGTGTCACCAGTGTCGGCATCACCATCGAGCTCCAACTATGTTGATGATGCCGAGAATGAGTCTACCACCGACGATGGTCAATTCAGCTACTTGGCTTCAGAAGCTTCTCCTCGTGAATCAAATAACCCTTACTCATCAATGTATCTTGCTCTTGAACCACTCACTGCTCCAGTGAAACCTGTTTCTGTTTCAGATGCCCACTCTGAGACCGATTTGGCTACTCTTGGAGCCGCCACTCCAACTGGATCTACCGTGGATGTCACTGCCATTGATCATGATGAAGGCAATGTTACTGCTGTTTCCCATACTGAAATCAACGAGAATACGACCACTGCTGTTGAAGATAAAGTTAATGACGATGCTGTGACTGGTTCACCGATCAACTTGGTGAACTTTGGCCCGTTTGAATCCACTTCAAGAAGACCATGTCCTGAATTACCTGAGGTAGATGAACGTGAAGCTATTTTGAGAGTTGATACATCAACTACTACGAAAGATCATTATGATGGGTTCGATGGTGCTGGCTCTGATGATGATGATAATGCGGAAGAAGATTCTGAGTTCCCTACTCCTGTTGTCACTTCAACTACTCCTGTTTCTACTGCTCGTGGTACCAAGTCTGTTGGTTGTGGTGAGATTCTTAGACAGCCTAGTATTGCTGAGTTGGATGAAAGTGTTGCGGTTTCCAATCCTGTTCGTTCTGATGCTTCAGAGTCTGCTAGCCCAGGTACAACCAAGCCAGTTGAGCGTTCTGTCACTCCTGTTGTTAAAGAAAAAGAGGAAGAAGTTGCTGTTCCATTGGCGAAAGATGTTGATACTGTCAGGCCTGTTCAAAATGTCGCTTCAACTGATTCAGAACCAGTTTCTGAGGAAGTGCCAATTCCTGTGTGTTCCGTCTCTGATGCTACTCATCCTTCATTTGACAATACGACCGTTGAAAGAAGCTCGCTTAATGAGGCAATTACTGATGACTCCGTTAAAGAGGCTGTTGCTCCAAGTACATCAAAGAAGTCAGCCGATACCGATGATGGGTCAAATACTTCTAGTGTTTCCCCTGCTTTGATTGGCTCGGCTGGTGTTGCATCTGGTGTTCTAACTGCCGCACCTATTTCTGCTGCTACTGTAGCTAAGATGAGCTCATCTAGCGTTGAGCAAAAGCCAGTTGCTGTTGAAAGTGCTCCTAGCCACGTTGAAGATGAGGTCACCACCGAGAGACTAGTTACTGCTTCGGATCAGGGACAGAAGATTATCTCTGCTTTGAATGCCATTGCTGAGGCTAAATCATCTGATGCTGGTTCTTCAGCTGTTAAGAATGATGGTATTAATGCTGAATCTGCTATTGGTAAGCCTATGGTTAAGTCTGCCACTTCAGATACAGTTGAATCAACTGGTGGTTTTGCTGATGTTGATAAAAAGGACTCACCAACGGAGTCCCTTTCCAAGTCTGTCTCTCCAGAGGCTCTTGTTTCCAAGTCTGTCTCATCAGATGTACCTCTTTCGAAGTCTGTCTCGTCAGATGTGCCTCTTTCTAAGTCTGCTTCTCCAGTTGTTTCTCAGTTTCCTAGATCTAGTGCTACTTCATTGCCTCATTCTAGTGGTAATTTGATTACTCCTACTGCCATTTCATTTTCTAGCAGACAAGGTTCAGTTGCTTCTGGTAGTCAAAGCAGAAAATCCATTTCTTCAACACTGGGTCCAATTACAACTGCTGCTTTGTATAAGAATTCTGCAGATTATCATGATTACATTTATCGTACGAATGTGAGAAAGAGTTTGACTGTCGAACAACGTGCCCAGATTGCCGATAAGTACAAGCTTGGTTCCGACTCAGATTCAGATTCTGGTGTCGCAGAAGGTGAAGGAGAAGAAGGTCATGATGATAGTGATGTCGCAAGTCAAGAAGCCTCTGTGTTGGATAATTCAAAGAACTTGGAAAAAGTTGGCGGTGCTAGTGCTACTTCTACCAGTACTGCTGCTGCTATAACACCTTCTGGTGGCGCCCATGAGAAAGTTGACGATCAAACTTCCTCTAGAGAAGTCTTATCTAAACAACCTACAAGCACAAATGCCGCTACAGCTGCTTCAGAGATTAATATTTTCGAGAAGGTTCATTCGAGAAAGAGTTCTCAAGTTCATTCAACAGATGATTCTGGAGTGCTTAATCCAGGCCATTCATCTTTTATCGCTGAAACAAGAAAGAAATTGGTCGGCTCGTCTGTTCCAAGAGCGAAGTCTCCAATCTCCGTTGGTTCTGCCGAGCTATCTACCAATTCCATCATCGACAGACATAATTACCAAGAGGTTTCTGCTAGCTTGAACCATTCTTTGGAGTCAGCCACTTCTAGTAATTTTCACATTGCTAAAAAGCCATCTGGATCTGGCTCATCTATTTTATCTTCTCATTCTAAGAATATGTCAATTAGAGGTACCGAAACTCCACCTAAACCATCATTTGCTGTTGACAAACGTGATTCATTTGACTTTGAATTTCAAGTTCCACCTTCCGAATCCATTGGTTCCACGAGGACTAGTAAATCAATTGACCCAACAGTACAATTGCATGTTCCTGCTTCTTCTGTAAAGCCTGAAAGTGCTGGAGTTTCTAATGTTCAAAAAGCTGTTGATCCTTTGGAGAAGAAGAATGCTAAAGATCATTTGACATCTGCCTCAGGTGTGTCGCTTGCTTCTGAAGCTTCTGTTACTGCTCCTCATGTTTCTGCTGCACAGTTGTTCAGACATGCGCGTGCTTCGAGCCATGGAATTGCCTCAGATATAACCGTTGGCCATTCACCTGCTATCGCAAAAGCTCCAACTATGATCAATCCTCCTTTGCCTGAAGCACGCAGTGAATTTCCTGCTACACCACTCAAGGATGATGATGATCTGTTTGAGTCATTCCACTCTGATCCAAATATGTCACTGCCAGCTGAGCTGAAAGTTTCACGTGTTGTTAGTAGAGATGAAGATCTGGTTCGTGCTCGCTCTGATGAATATGTTACTGTTGAAAAACTTCAAAGAAGACCTAGTCTTGAATTCATCCGTGGTAGTAAACCCGAGCTGTCACAAATATCTGGCTCTGATAAGCTAAGTGTATCATCGACCTCTGATTTGGTGCATGATATGTCGAAACTGGATGTGTTGGACACATACTTAGGTGCTGATAAAACTAGTATGACTCCACTTATTGAAAATGGTGCTTTTGTGTTCGATGAAGGAAGCTTCAATGTGAATCTTGATCTTGATGCTACCTCTACTGATAAGAGTGCGCCTGCTGCCGTTGATATTCCTATTTCTTCTGATGATCAGATTGGTTCTTCTAACCCTATTAAAATTGAAGCTCCTGCCCTGCATACTGCTTTGGATAACGAGACCGATTCTGTTGACATTTCCGTTGCAAGTCTTCATAAATCATTAGCTCCTCCTCACTTGAAACATGATTTTCAGAATGGTATTCCAAGTGCTTCTGATGCAGTTCCTGCTAGTCATGATATTGAACATCCAACATTAAAACCAATTGATGAGGATGCAGACTCAGATGTCATGCGTCCTTTGCCCCCTCTTCATTCGATTAAAGCGGAAGAAACCCTCGTTTTGGCTAAAAAGAAGTCTGCAACATCAATATTAGCACACACTCATTCTCCATTGTCTGCCCGTGTCTCCTCTGCTGCTTCATTAACTCTGATACCACCTGCTATGCGTGGCGTACAGGGTGGCGACTCAGAATCGCTTTACTCATCTGTGAACACCATCAATACTACTGTTTCACGTACAGATACCGAAGCTACTGGTACCCGTGAGCATAGATACGCTAATTTGCCTCCAGAGGTGGCTGAGATAGTCACCAAGCATTCAACCGGTGACAAATTCCATGATCTTGAAGATTACAAAGGGTTGAATTACAGTGAGTTCTGGGGCTTGTCGAAAGATGAAACACGTACAATGGTTCAGTTCAATAAATTGAGTTATGAAGAACAGAACAGATTGTTTGAAGTTTATTCTTATCTGCTTCGTATGAGATTTAATGTGAATAGAATGGTTTATCATTATGGTGAATTGTTCAAAAAGGCAGAAGGCTTGACCACTGATCAGAGTGAAGATTACCATAAGGTTTTTACTCCATTGAGTTCGTTTGGAAAGAGTTTAGACCATGTCATTCTTGATAAGTTGAAACCCGAGTATGATAACGTTATGATTGTTGATGGAAAGTATGTGATCAAGGTTATCAGACGTTGGCTCCTGCGGTTGAATAGATATTTTGCTTCTTTTTCGAAGGCTATCATTTTTCTTGTCAAACTTTCTACCACTGCCTCTGTCCGTCAATGGATTGGTTCAATTGAAGAAGATGATCCGATAGCTCACCGGTTAGCAGCTAATGTAAGATCGTTGTTTACAACATACTTTCTAACATTCTTGGCTCATTTGCGTAAGATTATTGAAGACTTGAACAAAACATACGGAAACATGAAAAAGAAGAGAATGATTGAATTGACAAGTGAAACACATGAAATCTTGACTCAGATGAACAAAGCAACAGACAACAATGCCAACTTGGATAAGAAAATCAAGCTGAATGATAGATTGCATTGTTCCGATTACGTCTACATGGAAATTGTTGATATGTTTGATAATTCAAGAAAGCTGAATGAGCCTGTTGAGGATGTGAACATTTTCGTTGCTGGTCATTGGCAGGGTGCAACGTTAGCAGTGTTGGATAATTATTTCTTGCCATTGTTGAAAGAACAGAAGCCCAAAGAGTCCAAGGATCCCAATGATTTTATTACTGCATTGCGTACACCTCCTGCTCCAATACAGTATGTAACTCACGAGGAAATTGTTTTGAATAACGAAAACCCACCTGCTGATGGTTCGTCGGCTTCATTGATTGCTGCTGGAAATAGCATCGCCTTACTCACTGTGACCGACCCTGGTAATGAAAGTGTTTACAAGTTTAAATACGTTATCCCAGAAGGTGGAGATGATCCATTCCTTCGTATGCAAGCCGATATCAGACGTGCACAAGCAGATATTGATAAGCGGTCTTCCGAAGCTTATTGTTTCAAGATGATTAACTGTAACACTTTTTACTCAAAATCATCGATTCCAAAATATCCATTTGTTGTACGTAAAGATAGACGTTTCAATTTGATCGATATGGCAATCCGTACTTCCTTCACCAAACCTGTTGCTCCAGCTAAAGGTTCATTTGATCATACTTTTGTTAATTGCGTCGAGTTCTTTAGATATCCTGCGGGTACAAGACCTAAATTTATTGCTGGAACCAATAATGGGTTATATGTTGGTGAGCCTGATGATCCATACAGTTGGAGACTTGGTATCAAACTTCCAGACATTACTAAAATGGCTACAATTGATGGTACTGTTCTTGTTTTATTATCTGATGAAAGATTACAGTTCATCCCTATTGAAGCCATTGGTCGTTGGTACACAGGGGAACTGACCTACAAGAAGATGCCCGAGTCTTGGTTCAAGCCAATTGGTAAGGGAAAAGTTAAAAGTTTCGAGGTTGGTCATCAAACCGACAAAGATGGTGAAGATCCTGTTGATTACTTGTTTTTTTGGAAAGACAAAACTATCAAGTTTGTCAATATGAGTGGTGTCGCTGGTAAGTATTTGAAACCTGAGATGTTGAATATAGTCAAAATGCGTGCTACGTTTACCGTGAGAGGTATCAGCTTGCTTTATCCGGATAGATTTGTCATCATGCATATGAATGAAAACAATCCTATCTTCTACATGAGTGATTTGAGAACAATGAACAATTTGGAGTTACCATACACTGATGAAGATAAGGAGTTGAAGAGTAAGTTGAGAGAAAATGCCCCAATTAGTGCGTTTAGATTGAGTTTAGGTACAGGCCCAGGATATGAAGTTATTTTGGTTTATTCAAGATACTGTGTTTTTGTGAGTTGGTCTACAGAAAAGAAATGCTTCAAGAGATCAAGAAATGAAGTGATCAGATTCAGTTTTGATGTTACTGGCGCTGCATTCGATCCCGCCGAACATGCTTTAACCTTGACTGGTTACCAAAATGTTGAAGTTTGGAATGTTCCTTTGGATAAGAATGTGAGATGTGGAATGGTTAGTTATGCCATTGGTAATGATGTCAGATTGGTTAACAAGTTCCCTGGTAAGATAATTGTTGCCATGAACAGAACAGGTGAAGCAGATATACCTGGTAACCAGTTAATACTGCATTTGAGACAGGTGAAGTAATTGTTACTGTTAATTTTTGGTTTTTATTTTGATTCTGCTTTTTCTTTTAATTTGGCGATTGCATTTTAGTTCTATTGCGTATATTTTTTGATTTGTGTTTTTGAGTTTAGTATTTTTGCATTAATCTTGTTTGTTTAACAAGTTTCAATTTATAGTGCGGGCTGGTTTTCGAATATGTGATTCAAATTTGTCCAGCTAGCTTACCACGTTTAATTCTGTTTTAAAATTTAACATGCACATATTGTATAAACATAAACAGCTATATATTGTAAACTTTTTGTGGGAATGGATACACGTATACTTGGCAAAACCTTCAAGTGTAAACGGTAATGTTTGTTCTCATAATACCAACAAGCTTACCACGACACAAAGAGAACTTTGAGTCATCATAACCAGAGATTCCAGAAGTAACCGTCTTCACAGTGGTAGGAAGAAGGCTCCAAATTGGATCTTCACGACAAAGTGTTTTGGAATTCTTGAATAGAACTTCCTTCAAACCTTTCAAATGAGCAGTGTGAATCACTCCAGTTCTAACCATCCAGTCACTGCAAGTCAAGGAGACCAAATTAGCAGGCAAACGAAATGTTTCATGGAATTTCACGTACTCAGACCAACCATCGTTTGCATCCAAGTTGCAGTCCAGTTCAAAAGATTCAATGTTACATGATAAAGTATTCAACGAGTCTGTATCAATATGAAACTCCCTGGTTTGACCACAATAATGTTGAATATAAACTTTCTTCAATGCGACCAGTCCACTGAAATCACAGTTTTCAATTCTGGCTAAGTCAGAGAACATTAATGAGTGGCACTTGTTGTTGATAATTTGGGTATCTATCATGTCAACATCCATCAAATGTAACTGGTGAATCTTCAAAGTTGAAATAAACTCCAAGCTGTGATCATCATTAACTTCACCAGATAATTCAAGCTTCTTAATGGTCTTATCTTTATTGCACAATTCAAGCAATTCAAATTCAGCGGAGCCAAGTTTGGCTGAAAACTCACTCAATTCAAGTTTCAGCTTAAAACCAAATTCTTTCATGGTTGATTTCAAGTTTGACATATCGTCATCACCAACAACTTTGAAATTCTCTTCTGGAATCAAAACTATTTTTTCAACTTGCTCAACATCATAACAGAGTGAATTAAGACGATTCATAGTATCGTGATCAAATGAATCAACGTGAAAATAAACTTCCTTCAACTTTGGTAGTTTAGCAATATTAGCAGCAATGAAATTAATGCTCTGTTTGCGAAAACAGGAAATTTTGGTGATCTTGCCAGCCCAACGCTTTGGCACATCGGAAAAAAAATCTGCAAAAACGAACTCTTTTGGTGACAGTTTGGACATAATCATGTTGAGAAAGAAAGAACCTTCATTGCCACACAGACCACGAGTATCAAATGTCAATTTTTGAAGTGGGAAACGGGAGAGAAACAGGACATAACCAGAAATAGTGGATCTTGTCAATTTCATATCAAACTTCATTTCAACAGAGGAGGTCAATTGAACCTTGACTTTCATAGCATAGCTGGATGTCATTGTGATTTCACATTCTGGTTCAAACAGGTTAAGGGTGTTTTGAAAAAGCTTCCAGTTTGGTGAACGAAGGAAGATGGTTTTCCCCAAAACCCATGATTCATCTTCGGCGATAAGCTTCAAAGTATCAGCAACAATTTCAAGCTTTAACTCCAGTGGCAATGAGTTAGCAACAGACAAAGTATTCGAGAAGTTCATGATAGTTGCGTTATGGTGTAACCTTGGTAAGATATGAATACTTTTAGGAAAAGAATGTAATATATAGCTGGTTTGAAAGAAAAAGGAAAATGGAGAAAATGGACCTCCTTTTATAATATTTTGAAAAGAAACCGTAAAAGTTTCTGTATATACATTGATGGGTATACTTTTGTGTATGTGTCCATTCTTTGTGTGGTTATAGTGGAACAAAAATTAAACCTGTCGAGGGATTAACCTATGGTTTTATAGACAGAAACTAAACATGTTGGTGAATTATAACTCATGTATAAAACAGAAATAAATCATGTTGGCAAATTGATTTTTTTAAAAATCTTCCATGCAAATTGCAAATTGAACAGGACAAATTCTGACTATCGCGAGTTTCTATAGACAATCTTCATCTGGTTGATTCAACATGAGAATTAAAAAAGATTAACGGTGTAGTCTCTTGCTTCATGCTTTAACTTAAACAATGTTGTATATATGGATTTGCTATAGTGGATCCCCACCATCAGTTTCTACAAGACATTCAAAGATTGTTCAGTGAGAAGTGGTGAGGCTAATGGAATGGAGTAATTTGTTCATTGGCAAGCAACGTTGGGAATGATAATTTTGCTGACGATGGTTTCATAATCGTTTGTGAATAGGGAGAGATATCTTCTAGGTGGGTGTTTGAGCAGATGGGATAAGCAAGGTTCCGTTGAATCTGGAACGTATTGTCAATTGGGAATAACAGGTGATAGGGAAACCGCGTGCTGGGAATTCACGATCGATTGCACGGGAATTGGCAATATTCGAATTTGATTCTGGAACTTGGGTGGCCGGTCCATTGTTAACTAGGCCAGCTGTTGAGGTAAATTGAATTATGCTGGTCACTGGTGACGTGACATGCGTTTCGTTGTAGATCAATCGGTGGTTTCAATGAGCTCTTGGTAGGCTGTGATTTTGTTATTACTGATGTAACTTGTTGGTGAATAAGTTGAATTAGTGAACCAAATTGAGTGACAAATCATGATGTTGAAGCTGTGCGATATGAAGTTCCATAAAGTTCGAAGGCCAGACCATCTGCATATGTCAGAGCTGTGATCAGTGTAAAACACGTGGTAGGTATAGGCAGTATGTACTTCTGTATATATGACCAACCATAATGGATAGATGAATAAAGAGTCAAGACTTGAGTTTGAGTATAGCTCTCAGCTCTCTCTGCATTGAATATCAAATTTCTCAGTAAATTTGCAAGTGGGGAGCCCACAGTGAGTCCCAGTTTCCGGGCTGTGTAGTATATCCCCCATCAGAAAAATAGGATATATGTAAAACAACAAATTTTCGAAAGATTGACCCAGATATTTTTGTATATATATGTACGTTATGTATATAGGAAACCCACAAGTCACGGAGCATACTATGGTTGATAGTCACAGAGTCTCCGCTGCATTATAAAAGGGGTTCACTTTCCCTCTAATTTCCACAAAAAGATCTGAAATCTCAAACCTGTTCAACTTTTTCTCATCATCAACCAACAAACATATCAATTCCAACTAGATTCACAAAGAAATGAAGGTTTTAATCGTTTTAGCCCATGCTGAGCCAAAGTCACTCACTACCACCTTGTTCAATATCACTGTTGAAGAGTTAGAACAGTTAGGTCATGAAGTCAAAACCTCTGATTTGTATGCTATGAAATGGAAGGCCACCATCGATGCTGATGACTTCCCTGAGTTTGATCAAAAGGAGCGTCTTGACATTCTTACCGAATCACGTAAGGCTTACAGTCAAGGCAAGTTGAGCAAAGATATCTTAGATGAACAAGCAAAGCTTCAATGGGCCGACATGGTGATTTTTCAATTTCCATTATACTGGTTTACAATTCCTGCTATTTTGAAAGGTTGGTTTGAACGTGTTTATTCTATGGGGTTCGGTTATGGTGTTGGTTACTCAGCTGAAAAACCACATGGTGAAAGATATGGTGAAGGCACGTTTAAAGGAAAACGTGCTATGTTGTCCTTTACAGTTGGAGGTCCAGAATGTTATTATAATGAAAGAGGTGTTAACGGTGATATGTTCGATATTCTATTCCCTATCAACCATGGTCTTCTCTTTTATCCTGGCTTTGATGTCTTGAAACCATTCATTATTTACAAAGCTTATGGTCTCAGTGATGAAAGATTTCAAGAGATTTCGAAGGAATTACGTGAACGTTTGAAAAATTTGGAGACTGAAAAACCCATTCCTTTCCGTACCCAAAATGGTGGGGACTATGATCCTCAAACTCTTAAATTGAAACCCGATGTTATGGGTTCAAAGGGTCCTGGCCTCAAAATTCATTTAAAAGAACAATCAGAATGAAGTTAATTATCTCCTCTTCATAGAATAACTTTCGTATTCTCTGTTTATGCAATTTTCTCCAGTCCAGTTTTTGATTTCTTTTTAGTAGCCTTATATGATATTCTAGACAAATGATCTTTCATATTGTGTACCACCACATGGTTGAGCAGAACCTGAAGGCCAAAGCCATTAACATAAGTAGAGGAGTCCACCGAGGAGTCATAGGTTGTATCTGATGATTCTGAGTGTGTGTACCTTCTGTTTCCGAACAACTTGCAGACGGTGTAACTGCTTTGAAATTGGATATGTCATCAGGGAATTAATCTTCTAAATTCTCTTCAGTAATGGAAAACCAAGAAAAGGAATTCAAGAAGTACCACAGCGTGAAGTATAGTACAAGACTCAAGTGATTATGCTCTTAATGTAGTATCTTTCTTTTTCAACATGTTTGGAACATTTTGTAAACTGATGTTGTTGTTGTTTTTTCCGTCGATATTGCAGTACGTCAATGGATCATGAATGAAAAGAGTGAGTAGACTCCTTTGCAACAGATGAAATATTGTGGATACCAGAAAGCTGGAGAACGAACTTCATAATTCATGGCCATATTGGCAGCCCCTTGAAAAAATGTTAGAATCGTCGCGCCCATCGACGCCATATAAAACATTTTTTTTTGCAAGCATGTATATGTATGCATAGCTGAACCATACATTTTTTGAATTAAGGTTACAATTCAGTCTGGTACAACCATCGTATTTTCTTGCTAGTATATGTTGTATAATTTTCATGGTGTGTGCATATGATCACTAACCAGTAGTGGTAATGTTTTGTATGGAAGCTGAATGAGCGGTAAAAAAAACAGGTGAGATTTGGTGGATCTAGGGCTTACTATGGTCCATTACCGGCGTTTTCAAGTTTTACGATTCTTTTCATCTGTGAGTTCCAGTTAACATAGATGCAGATTAAGATGGGTCAATATGGAATGCTTATAATTGTAAGGAACCACCTGAATCACTTAAATCAGATAAGAGAGTTTCTTATGCAAACGTGTTGGAATTTGGCAGTGTTTTAAGTATCTTTTCTTAGCTGATTTTTCTGTAAAAACGCCGGAGCGGTGAAAATTTAATCTGTTAGCGAGAATGAGAATTTGAGAGTTGGCTGAGAAATACGAGCTAAACGTAAGAGCGGAGGACGGAAAGTGACTCATGTCAACTTCATGGGGTATATATACAAACAAAAGCACAAGACAACTCCCTTCTTTTCTCTTCAAATTATCAAATGAAACAACAAAACACCACCACTCACAACATGTCAAGAGAGTACACAATCAAAGTTCCAGCATCATCAGCAAACATTGGTCCAGGTTTCGATGTGTTAGGAATCGGTCTTAACCTATACTTAACACTCCACGTCAAAGTCAACCCAAACTCAACAACAAAAGAACCACTTTTAACATACACAGGAGAAGGATCCCATAATGTTCCACTTGAACCTGAGAAAAATTTAGTCACAGCCGTTGCACTTTACGTGTTACGTGCCAACAACGTTTTTGATTTCCCTCACGGTACTCATATTCATGTTAACAACCCAATCCCTTTGGGTCGTGGATTGGGTTCTTCTGGTTCTGCTATCGTTGCCGGTTCACTGTTAGGTAACCTCGTTGGTGGATTTGGATTCTCAAGACAGCGTTGTTTGGATTACTGTCTTATGATTGAGAAACATCCAGATAATATCACTGCTTCAATGATGGGTGGATTTGTTGGTTCATTTTTAAGAAAATTGGAAGATTCTGAAGTTGATATTGTGGGATTACCATTATCTAAGATCCTACCACAACATGGTGCCAAGGAACAGGTTCCTTCTCCTCAAGCTCCAAAAGACCTAGGCACTCACGTCAAGTACAACTGGAACCATAAGATCAAATGTATTGCAATCATACCTCAATTCGAAGTCTCCACTGAAAAATCAAGAGCTGTGTTACCTGCAAACTACTCTAAAGCAGATGTTATCTTCAACTTACAAAGACTCGCAGTGTTAACCAATGCTGTGGGACAAGAGGGTAAACCAAGTTCAGAGTTGATTTATAATGCTATGCAAGATAAATTACATCAACCTTATAGAAAAGTTTTGATTCCTGGATTAACTGAGATTTTATTAGAGTTTACCCCAGATACACATCCTGGTTTGTTGGGTATTTGTTTATCTGGTGCTGGTCCAACTATCTTGTGTTTGGCTGATTCCAATTTCGATGATATTTCTAAAGCTATCATTAAAAGGTTCAAGAAGGAGGATGTGGAGTGTAAATGGTTGTTGTTGGGACTTGCTGATGAAGGTGCGGTTGTTGAAGAAGGTAGTAAGTTATAAAAAATCATCTACCGAAATACTACTATACCACAATACTAATACTACTAAATTATTCATTTCTGATTTCTTTTGTTTTTGTTTTTCGGTTCTACTTCCATCGTTTTAACGCATTAAAGGAGGTTTAATGTTTGCATAGAATAAACTACCACTCTCCTTATAAAATTTAATGATTCCACATTTATATTCCTTTTTCTTTCCCTTCAACTTCAATTGTCTGGATATATGCTAGTTTGAATTGAATTTCAACGAATTATAATAAGACCTACTATCTTTTTCTAATATTAAACAGATGGTAAACAGTTTTTTGTAATTGGTAAATTGGTATATCTATAAGCTAGATAAATATTTTAAAAGTAAAATATGGGACAATTGGGATCCATCAGGGTTAACTTTATGAATATAAATGAATATGATGGATGGAAATGTGGGATCTGTGTCTTCTGTAAATCAAACAACAAATATAAGTACAACAATGAATGAATGAAGAAAGAAACCAATTTGAATTCGTGAAAACATGAGACAGGGTTAGACTTATCCAATCATTTAAATTCACCAGCTTTACCAGCCATCAACAAACCAACAATCAAACCAAACAAACCCAAAACAGATCCGAAAATTTCAATGACCAAAATCTTCACAAACAAAGAAGAATCGGCAGCATCAGAAATGGCAGCTGTAGAACCAGTAACACCAACAGCAACACCACAGATCAAATTACTTAAACCAACAGTTAGTCCAGCCCAAAACAAAGAGTAACCAGTATACAAGTTCTCCTTGGATAAGATAGTCACTGAGTCAACACTAGTCAACTTGGAACTGAACACAATGGCCATGATTAATCCATAGATGGCCACAACTTCACAGAAAATAATCGAAATTAAATTCTTAGTGGTGATTCTTGGTGCTTTCACACCGGCACCTATAACAGATGAACCGGTGATGAATATACCCCAGGCTGCTCCAATGACTGAAAATCCAATACAACTAGCAATACCCAAGTTGGCCCAGAGGTATGGTGAGAGGGTTTCTAAAAGTTGTCCAACGTTGAATTGTTCTCCTGAGTTGTTGAATAACATGTCTGTTCATGGTATTTGGAAATGATATTTTGTTAGTACTTGAGGCCAATAGTAGGTTATTCATTTGATTGATTGGAACTTGAGCGGTTGGTGATTTCATGATCTACAGGACACATGTTCGCTGAAATGTTGGATAAAGAAAAATCATGACTGTTCTCTAAGCTGGAACTTTAAATTGGCACACGTATCATATGTCTCAAGCTTCTTTCCAGTGGTATATATTCTCATGGTGATGATAATTTCCGTGTTCTTTCCTGTTGTGGAATCTTTCAATTTCATCTTTCCATTGGAATCTTCTTATATAATCGTAATCAATAATTCCAATTCCATGAGTTTCCATAAATTGTAATAACACAAATCAAATCTAAGTAAATGCACTCTAGTCCAATCGTCAAACAAATTTCAAAATGAAGAATAATGAATGATACATACAACCACCAACGATAGCAGCAGCAGTTAATGTAAGATATGACGTGGAACCCATCATGTAATCAAAAATATTATGCTTTTCTTTACCCTGATATCAATCAATTGTGATGATTGTTGTTGTTGTTGTTGTTGTTGTTATTTATTGTGTGATGAAATGGGAGCCAAAGAATGATGTGTTGGTCACAATTGGTTGTTGTTTGTTCGAAATTCTGTACTGATAGTTAGCAGGCTCTATGTGCTGCTTCACTGTAAGGCAAGCTATCGATATTCACAACAGGAAATTTAGGTGGTTGCATTAAAGAGACGGTGCACGGGTGCTGTTGATATCTTATGAAGGAGTCGATTTAGCGACGCATTTTGTGGACGGGACGATCTATCGATTGATTGAGATTTGATTTTCACACTCCAGCGTTCCTTTAAATGTCAACGAATCAGCGGTACATCGTGTTTATGCCTTAAAGATTCTGGTCACAAAAATAAGGGAAAAAGGAGGGGCTCCGACTGCAAGCTCACGGCCTGGCCGGAAATATATGGTGTTGAATATACAGCTGGAACTTTTCTAATTAAATTGCTTGAATTGCTTGGATTATACCGAAGAAGATGATACACGATCAAACTGAAAATGGAATCCCTCGCGTCCTAATTATGAGAATTGATCCTGAAACCTGAGCACTGAGCACTGATGACAACGACGAAAACACCTGCAGAGGATCAGGAGTCAGGACTCGATTGAATGAGTTTCCCCATCACACACGGTCAAACATACAACATGACTGACAAGTATAAAAACCAAGGTATTCCATCATCCGTCACCCATGTGATTCCCTCTCAGGCTCTTTTTTCCTTTTTTTTCGCCACCCAATACAGTGCTCCTTTTCCTATCAAATTACCTACATTAATCAAACATGGAATTCAAATTCTTCTTCGTTTACTAGCCGTTTCCATTAGTCAATTACATCACCAAACTATCCAACAGTGCCTATTTCAACTGACACCATCACCCCCACTACCAGTACCAAGGAACGTTCATATTCAGACAGTATCAATGATGCTGAACTTGTGTTTGAGAAATTGATTGAGCCCAATCACAGGAGATTCAATTGGAGGGGGAATTTCCTTTTTTAGACACCTATGGTGAGGAAGAATACACAGTGCAGTTCTTGGACCACTTTCATGGTGTGTTTTCTCATTTTTATTTTTCACTTGGCCCAGAGAATTGCTTCTCCCTTACCAAACCATTGTTTTTATTTGCTAACTTGCCACGTCTTAGAGAAACAATTCTTGCTTTTCCAGCATCCACCACTGGTACTGATAACAGTTCCATCAAACGTATCACCAACCCAAATGTGGCATATGAATATCAAATTGGCACACACTCTAATGAATCCGAAAACTACACTCAACAGTTGATTATTTCTTTGTGAAAGGTGATGAAATTCATAACTCTCTGAGTTGGACAAATCGCCGAGAACAGTAGACCTTTACAGTTATTCAAAGTACTATGTTTACAATGTTAGGCTCAGGTTATTACAGTCCTTGTATACTCACATCTGATAAGAGACTTGTCATGAAATCTACCATAGAGTTTCTGAATAGCTGTGTTGATTTGGCTAATTTAGTTTTGCAAGGAAATGGGCTTGAGAATGTTGAAGTTATTGAAAATAAAGATTTCGGTCATGTTAAAAGAAAAGTGGACCAAGGGCAAGCCAATGATAACTGTGCTCTTGACAATCTTGGGGTTGTTGTATGCCCCTGATTTTGTTGTTATTAGAGCTCTGAAAAAGAACTCAGTGTATCAATCAGATTTGGAAGCGTTACATATTGAAAATCAAGGTATTATTGAAAATGGTTATCACGAATCCAAGAACATGGTTTTGATAGATGGATTAACCTTTGAATTTATGAAATTTGCAAGAGAGATCCAACGACCAAGATGAAGAGCAAGAACAGAAACACAAATGTTTCCAGTCACAGAAGTTCATACAAAACAGAGAGTGACTTACCAGTTTTCCCATTGACCGTTGGTCTGATCTTAAGTTCATATCTGGAGAATGTTGCTAGTGATGATGCTGTTGTTGTTGAAGATTCAGAGAAACCGGTGATTTATTTCGCAAGGTTTTTGAATCCTGAAATCAGCAATTAACGACCTTCACTTGCAGATCATTGGATAAGTTAATGGCCTGCTGGACTGATCGTGAAGAGAGACAATTTGATGTCATGGATTATTCAAATAGTTGGAAAATACTACATTGGACAACAACAGTCTACTATAACTTTTCCATGCTTAATGCCTATGTATGATCTCAGGTGATCATGCGCATTGCTAATACATATACTGAGATTTTAACGAAACAATCTGTCTTTTGATTCATGAATGAAATTGGAAAAAAGGCAGAAAATATGATTATATTTAATGAAAAGTCTGTACTCTAAGACTATATAAGTAACAAGCATAGAGAGTAAAATGTAAAGAAAAGTGAAATCGTTAATTGAAAAGTAAAAAAAAGTGAATTAAAGTTAATTCGAAATCCAAACAAAGACATAAAAATCCGAATATTGGAAATCAATTCAAGAAGATGAGCTTTGAAATTAGAAAAACAAAAGGATTATAATATAAAGAAAGAAAGGAAAGAAAGTAAATGCAAAAAGTATAAAAGATGAGATATGGTAAAGGGAAAGTTGAGGTGTAGGAAAAAAGAATTAAAATCAGAAGACAACAAAAACAAAAACTTGTAGACTGTAAAGCAAACAGGAAATACAACAAAACAAAATGCAACAACTGGTGACAAAAGGAGGAAACACAAAAGTGCTCGATCAGGAAGATCATGGGAAGAAAAAAATGGATAGTGGTACTCAACAATTAAGCAAAACAAATTTTTTTGGAAGAAAAGTGGATGTGGGGAAGCAGTTTCAACAAGAGACAAGAGAAGCAAAGTTATTACAAAAAAGGGGAAAACAAAGGAAATGCAATCAAGAAAGCTTGAAATGGAATCATAGAAAGACATAACAAAACAATGGGAACATGGAAAGATCATGAAGTTAGATAAAAGGTGGAAACTGGAAAGATGTCATCAAAACATAAGATGAAATGGAATGTATATCGAAAAGGAAAGAAAAGCAATGCAAAGCAAAACAAGAAATAAATGGATAAATGGAAAACATGACAATTGCAACAAGAGAAAACGTAACTTGAACCGACAACCATTTTGAAATCAACGACCATAAATTTCCTCATCTCGATAATAACCATTTCCGTTATCAATAGGATACTCTTCAACACCATCACGACCCACATCCAAATCAATATCACCTTCATCTTCAGCATCTGAAGAATAACGACCATAAACTTCATCCACGACTCTTAACTCTTCTTCTTCATCAGAATCCGAATCATCATCAATCTCCATTTCACCATACTTTTGCTCTTGTTGTTGTTTTCCACGCTCTTCAGCTTCAGCATCCATATCAACATCAGCATCTTCAATACCAGCTGCAGCATCAGCCTCAGCTTCTTCTTCTTGAGATTGTAAGAACAACGTATGATTAACTAAATTCAAATAAGCATACATGAAATTACTTAACAGCACTTGTTGACACAATGGTCTCTTAGGATCAGCCAACTTCAAATGAGATAATCTATAAATGGCTCTTTCAACATGAACAGGATATCTATAATCCAGCATAACA
Organism: Ambrosiozyma cicatricosa; assembly: GCA_030579935.1. Taxonomy (NCBI): domain Eukaryota; kingdom Fungi; phylum Ascomycota; class Pichiomycetes; order Pichiales; family Pichiaceae; genus Ambrosiozyma; species Ambrosiozyma cicatricosa. The sequence continues at coordinate 31,704 of JAKTRY010000005.1, read as the reverse complement.
ACCGTGGAATGTGATGCAGGTGGTAGTGGAAACCCAAATGCCGAATCAGTCATTTCTAATGGTTGATTCGGTTTGTTGTTTTGTGAGGCTGATGTTTGTTGTGCTGCTTCATTCAGTTTTTGTTTTATCGATTCAGTGGATTGTTTATGGGATAATGACTGTTGTGGTTGTGGTTGTGGTTGTGGAGATGGTTGGGATTCTTGTGGAGTGGCGGGAGTTGGTGTAGATGGTGCATGGTTTCCAGATTTGCCATGTTTCAACTTAGGTGATTTCTTTTCAGAATCAACCTTCTTTGAACGTTGCTGTTGTTGAGGTTGTTGTTTTTGTAATCCGGATTGAGGAGGTGGTGATTTACTCTTCTTATAGTTTTTCGTAGTTGACGAAGATGATGAAGAGGATGATGAAGTGACACAATTATGGCCTGATTGTTGTAATTTTGGATCCGATGGATTACGATGATTTCCATCATGTTTAGTCAAACTTTGTTTCTTCGATTTCTTTTCAGAACCACCAGTGGAAGCAGCCAATTCTTGCTGAGACTTACTCAATGGCAACTTTGACTTCTTACCACCGCTACTACTATCTTGAAATCTTTGATTTTGACCCAACATAGGAGCATTAGGAACAGCACATGAACCACCACCTCCAGAACCACCAACTTGGATCACAGATTGACCCAAAGGACTAGCAATCTCTTCACTGCTACTCTTCTTCCGTTCAGCTTGAGCATCAGTCAACTTATCCAATTGAGATTGATCAGACAAAGTATTTGATCTCTTCTTTCTAAATCTGTGTCTTCTCTTATCCGTAATACTCTCATTATCCGATTCAAATCCACTATTGACAGCACCACCACTACTTAAATCAGAATTTGTAGTCTTACTCTTATCTTTGGACTTCAACTTGAAAAAATTCGAAAAAATGTGTTTATTATCCTTAGCAGGTTGTTCCTTCTCTTTTTCTTTATCTTTATCCTTGGTCTCCTTAGGCAAAGGAACAGAAGTTTTAAAATTAGTTGAAGTCTTAACCAAATTTGCCTCTTTCTCTTTTTCAGGCGATCCACGAGGAGAAATATCCAACTCAACATCAGAATCCATTGCATCCGCAGCACCTAACGTACCATGTCTATTTCTAGTATGTGAAGCACGAGGTGGAGATGTCTGTTCTTTCCCTTTAACTTTCTCCTCTTCAACTTGATGTTGATGATGCTCTTTAGAACCACCACCACCTAACCAATTCCAACTTGATTTTCTAGGTGTCTTCTCGGTAACGGCAGATGGAGTATTTGGAGCGATAGCAGAACTCATTTGAGCATGACTCTTCTTCTTAGCCAACTTCTTCTCAGGAACAGAAACTTTTCCTGTGCCTCCAACAGGTTGATTCTCCTTAGTAGAGCCAGGCAACGATGAAGAAGGAACAGGTGAAGCAGCAGGAACAGGAGTAAACCCTGGACCGTGACCAGGACCAGGACCCATAACACCACCAACAGGTTTGGACTGAGGTTGTTGTTGATGTAATGGTTGCTGTTGTAATGGCTGATGGGACACTTGACCTTGACCTTGTTTAAACTGTTGAGATTGATACTGTTGACGAGGATACTGCTGTTGCTGTTGTTGGGCCTGTTGCTGACGATACATTTGTTCTCGTTGTTCCCTTTGCTGCTGCTGTTGTTGAAGTTGTTGTTGCTGTTGCATCAACGGACCGGAATTGCCAGGCAATGGCGGTAAATTACTAGTAGGCATTCTCTTCTTCTGTTGAGCTTGCTGTTGCTGTTGCTGTTGAATCTGCTGCTGTTGTTGTTTCATATTCATCAACTTCTTCTGATCCAATGGTCCTTGACCTGGTCCTAAACCTTGAGGATACAACTGTTGTTGTTGTAAAGGTGGTCTCTGTTGTTGTGGAGGTCTTTGACCATACCGTCCATTTTGCTGTTGCTGTTGTGACGGATATTGTTGTTGTGGGTATTGTTGAGGGTAATGCTGTAGTGGTTGTTCATGTGAACGTTGTTTAGAATGATGTTGATGAGGGTATTGTTGTTGTTGAGAAGTTGGGGTTGGATATGAGCGTTGTTGATGATGGTGATGATGACGTTGAACTGGTTGACCTTGAGGTTGACCCTGAGGTTGTTGTTGTGGAGCAAACTGTTGATGAGGATAAGTACGTTGATGAGCCAATTGTTGTTGAGGTAATTGCTGTTGAGGTTGTTGCCGAGGTAAACCAGCATGAGAACGTTGTGGTTGTTGTTTCTGTTGTTGAGGAACAGCTGGTTGTTGCTTTTGTTGCTTTTGTTGTTGTTGTTGTTGTTGTTGTTGTTGTAGAGGAACAGGCAACGGTTTACTTTGTTTTTTCAACAAATTCTGTGACATCTCTTCACTATTCTCTTCACCAATAGTTTGAGGCACAGTTTTTTTAGATCTAGAACCTGATTTTCTATACGTTGTCCATCTTGACCTCTTCAAACCATTATCTATGCCCAATATAGGAATAGGCAAATCTTCATTATTATCATCAGCAGTGGAACTAGAAGATGTAGTTGATCCAACATTTGACGAATCTATAGTCTCCAAAGATTCATTATCTGAAGTTACAGAAGTCAATGAAGATGAGGAAGTAGTATGAGCATTTGAATTTTCCAAGTTTGTAAAAGCTTCTCTTTCTACTTGAGTGAATCCTAAAGAAGACGTAGATAATGTTCTAGCCAAAGTGACAGCATCAGTGGAATCCAAACCTGCAATTTGTGATAAACTTTGCAATTCTTGAGATAATTCTTTTAAAGATGGGTTCCTACTGGCTCTAGCTTTATCTCTAGCATTTGAACCGGAACGAGATCTGCCAGCTTGTTGTTGTTGATGGTTGTTTTCATTACCTGTAGTTTCAGAAGACAAACTAGATTTAACTGATCTTGATCTTTGTAATTTAGAAGAAATCTCATTAACAGTTTGTTGAACATGCTTTCTAAAATTCTCAGGAGCTAATTTAGGATGAGCAGTGGCTGGAACCCACATCAATTTTTCAACACCTTCATCATCCAAAGCAGCTTCTTCATCATCATCATAAAATTCATCTGTTGTAGTTGGATCAAACACAGGAATAGCTGTTTTTGTTGTTCGGGTAGATGTAGTAGTAGTTTCCTCTTCATTGATTGTAGATTGTGATTGTAAAGCTTGAGAATGAGTATAAGAGGTACGATCACCAGCGGACATACGTTTTATACTCTTACTACTTCCAATGGATAATCTGGAAGGAGTACTCTCACCACCAGTATTATCACCACCAGTGGCACCACCATCCATATAATTTAAACCTTCAGCGAATTCATTAGGGAAATCAGGATCATAATTCAGGTTATTACCAATGGATAATCTTTTCAAAGCTTTAACGACATTGATTTCTTGTTCCACGGCATGAGAAGCAGCTAATATATCTTCATGCGTTGATTTTCTAGAGGTTCTATTTGAAGGAGATGGAGAATGATTGAGACCTCCTGCAATGGAGTCATGTACTGATTTTCTATGCGGAGTTGACATTTAGAGTCGTAGGGTATGTGATGATGTAAAACGTAAGCAAAGAGATAAATAGAAGTGATCAAAATGAAAGAAAAGGGAATAAAAGGGAATAAAAGGGAACCGATGACCAGGGCAACAGGTATACGTTGAGACAGTGAGTGTGTAACTTGTAAGGCGAGTGACGAGTGACGGATAACAAGAAACAAAAAGAGAGTGACTATGTTGGTGTTGGTGTTGGTGTAGTAATGGAGGGTATTAGTGTAACTTGTGGTTGTTGTTGGTGTTATCTTATTAAGTTTGTGATATGTCTTTTCAGTTCTTCAAACAAGCAGATCAAACGTGTCCCTGTCTCTCCCTGTCCGTCTCTGTCCCTGTCTCTGCCAAACACTGTAGTCTGTCACTCAAAAATCAGGTACCCGCACCCAGCTGTGACTACTAAGAATTTATACTATACGTATTACGCGGCCTTCTGTCTCGAGGTCTCCTCGCTCCTGGCCGTCCTAACAAATCTTTGCATTTCCATAAAACGCCTTACAATTTACATGGCTTACATTTCATATCAAACCTTACAACACTTCCAACAATATTTTTCATAATCTGTCCCATGTATGTTTCCATCTTTCCATGATTTGCATTTTTGACCTTTCATTTCATTCATCTTAAGACATTTCTTCAATTCAATTCATCTTCAGACTTCTTCCAGGCTTATGTATATAAGCTCATCACATACCTCCTATATACTATCTTCGAAGTTCGATCCTTATATTTTTTATGGTTAAATGGTTGTAGCATATATGTACGTCGTGTTTGCCAAGAATCGTCGCGTCCATCGACGTCTGACATCTTGAGACTAGCTTTCTCTCAATTGTTTTTCTTTACAGTTTAAAAGAATCTTAGGGTACCGACAATTTTCATCTTTTTCCAATTTCATTTACACGTATCAAGACATCTTTTCATTAAAATTTCACTATACGTATTAGCAATGAGCATGGACTAACAAACTATGACCTGAATATAGAAAGTATGGATACAGGAAAATTCACTCTCTATTCTAAGTCAGAATTGGTTCATGTGTGTTTTTGTTGATCATCATTCATTAATATTAAATAGCAAAGTTTCTCTTATATACTATTGTGGTCTCTTGTTGCACAATGTAGTAGTTTCCAACTATTTCAATAATCCAACATCAAATTGTCACCTTTCAGTACAATAAGTGCACCCGACCATTAAATATATGACCACAACTACAGGAATCGAGCGATCTGAGAGTGAAGGCAGTTCATCACTGATTTCAGGATTCAAAAACCCCGCAAGATGAATCACCGGTTTCTCAGAATCCTGATGAACAACAGTAACATTCTCCAAGCAAGAACTCAAGAACTGACCAACAATTAATGGGAAAACTGGTAATTCACTTTCTGTTTTAAATGAACTTCTGTGACTGGCAATGTTTATGTGTTTCATTTGTTGATCACCACCTTCGTTGTTGGATTTGTCAAATTTCATGAATTCAAAAGTAATCTATCAAAACCATGGTTTCGGATTCATAATCACCATTTTCAATAAACCTAGATTCTCAAGTCGTATAAAGCTTCAATTTCTGATTCAGTCACTACCATTCTCTTTTGGAAATCCCCAAAAACAACAAAATCAGGTTCATACAACAACCCAAGCTTGTCAAGATTACAACTATCATGAGCTTCGCCTTGGTCTTCTTTGTATCTTCTTTCAACGTAACCGAAATTTTTATTTAGTATCAATTCAACCTTCTCATGCCCATTTCTTTCCAAAATCAAATTAGCCAAATCAATGCAACAATCCAGCAACCTAAAAGTAGCATCCATGACACGTCTCTTATCAGAGATAACTAGACAAGGACTGCAATGTGTTAATTCTGACATTTTATACATGACATCATCAACTTTTGTCAAGAAATAATGATAATTGTAGAACGTACAAAGTTGCTAAATTCATCACATTTGCCAAAGAAATAATCAACTTTTGAGTAGTTTTCTGATGAAGTTGTCATTATAGGAATCTGTTTCAATCTCATCTGCCAAATTCGGGCTGATGATACAATTGATCGCACTACCAGTAACGGTGGTAATAGTTGGATATGTAAGATTTGTTTCTGAAGAATGTGGCAAATTAGTAAAGCGTAAGTAACAATGGTTTGCTGAGGGTTAACCACTCTGAACCAAGTGATATACTGTAATGAGAACACACCGCTCTAAGTTGGAACAAGAACCGTAAGTAGTGTTCCTGACTATAAGTTCTTAAAAGAGGATGTTTTTCTTTCCAATTGTATCTGCTGTAATTGAGATCCCTCATTTTTTCAAACACAAATTCAGCATCATATTGAATGCCTGAATATGAACGTTCAATATTGGTACTGGTAGTGGGCTGATGGAGTCAGTTGAGATAGGTATTGTTGGATACTTTGGTGATTCAATTGACAAATGGAAACAAGTAATAAACGAAGTGAAATTTGAATTGCATGTTTGATTAATGTAAGTAATTTGATAGGAAAAGGGATACTGTATTGGGTGGCGAAAAAAAAAGGGAAAAAGTGCCTGAGTGGGGATGCAATCGATAATGGGCTGTGATCTTTGATCATCATGGCTTGTAACTTGACCACAGAAGCAACTATATTTCCGAAATCGACGCGCCTATCGACCGCTTAAACTCTGAATTCACCATTAACAATTGTCTCAAGATCATCAAGTTCTTTTCGATGGAGTATTCTTGCATTCTTGTGACAGAAAACAGTAAAGATGTCATACAGTGTATAATTGATTGCTAGAGAAGTGGTGTTTAGACTTGTCTCGTTTCTTGAAAACTGATTACACTCGGCCTACACTGAATACAGGAACGCAAGCTTATACGAATTCCAGCAGACACGTCCTCAAACTGTTTGGACATGCATGGATAACACAAGTAAGCTACACTGTTGATTGCTTAAACACATCACTATCACATCTACCAACTAACAAATGCAAATATGTCAGAAGATAGCATCAGCAAACGAAAGCAGATGAAGCATTGGAAAAAAAAGAGAATAAAGAGAACGTGTAACAGACTGTCGAAGCATTTCAAAGACAGGCGTCTCGTAATGCCAATCGACTACGTTGACAAAACCTATGAACGGCCATATGATTTCAGAAACCTTTTAGAACTCAGATACTTATATAATACCAGACAAGGCAAAGACCCACTCTATATTTGGCAAGTGTTGAACTCGCTTACACTTTTGGATGATGATTTGTTATGTGAAATAGCGTTTGCTTCTACTTGTATCGTTCAATACAACAAATTCACTGGGAAGGCTTTTCTTGGTGAATTTTATCAAAAAAGCATTTTTCAATTTTAAGAAGAAAAGAAGACCCAGTGCTTGTGAATCTATGAGAAAGATGCTTCCGTTGAAATACAAGGACAATCCTGTTAAAAATTTGGATAAACTGACAGCATTCAGAAGAGAATATTATAAGGAGCTAAAAAGTTTGACGAATCCCGTGGTCCGTATAGATGTTGTTGAGGAAGTTACTGTCAGTATTCCGAATGATAGTCATATCGATAATATATTAGTGATGAATTTCCAGGAATACCCCTGTCAATGGAACAACTACCACCATCAAACACAAGTGTCAAACGAGTGAAAAATCCGGAGATAGACTTTACATTCTAAATTGTTGGTACATAAGAACTTTAAAGGCTCCAATGTCTCTGGTGAGTCAATCCAGTTAAGTTGTTAACCACACCATTATGTGGCGCTGATATTACTAAACTACTAACTACAATTCCCGAAATTTTCTCACAGAATAATCACCAATTGCTTAACAGAACATGAAGTTTGTAAGAGCAGAAGCCCAGAGAAATAAGTTAATTGAATTCACTGGAATTTGTTTCAAATCAAAAATTATTTTACTGTGAATGTATAGTGAAAATCCACTTGTGTCAAAAGATGCAACGAAAATAATCGATATATCTTTACTTATAGCGTATATTTTATCTCTCTAATAATAATCTTCTACTTTATTCATGTGTTCAAAAAACGAACCCAAGCCGAAAGGCTAGTTTTACCAAAAAAAACATGTATAACTAATGTTTGGTGGTTATTATAGTGTAGTCGATACTACGATTAGTGATTCATGAAGAATGATGTCTCTGGAATCTGGATTCTGGAATTGAGAACAGCGATGATTCAATCCCACTTCGGTCGTTTGCAATCGTTTTGACCGTTCCTGCAAACACAGATTCTCTTGACTTCTGTGATAACAATACCCTTAGAAACTATTGCTTTACTGATACACCACAATTACAATTTAAGAGTCACATAATCATATACAACAAAAAGGAACTAAAGGAAAAGATAAGAACAACACCTAGAACATGACTGATCTCAACCTTCACAGATCATCCCCATTATCAGCCGATGGATTACATTCCAGAAACAACAACTGCAACAACTGCAGAAATATTAGTGATGATGAACAAAGTAGATCAAGCTCAGTGACAAATGATTTAACATCAAGAAGTGATACCCAAGATCCAAACCTTTCTGAGTGGGAACAAGTTAATAACTCATCTTGAATCGGTTCATTCTTGAATATCAATGCTAGAAGCAACAACAATGAGAATGTCATTCACAGGCACACTCATCATGCGATACTGAAGGAAGAACTCGACCAGGGATTAGGCTCAGGATCTTGATTTGGTGGGTTTGAGCCTGAGTTAAGTTTTGGTTGTGGAAATGATCAAGGTGGTGATGGAATTGTTAAGGAGGAGTTCGATCAATCTGAGACTGAGAGTGCCAATGTTGATTTCAGCGATGATGACGAAGAGGAGGAAGAGGAAGATGATTATGATGGACCTGAATTAGATTTGAGTTCTTCTGAAAGTGTCTTTGATATTGAATCTGACTCTGAATCTGAATTTGACTGATGAAACAGAGTTTGTTGGGTTTTCCGATGAGCATCAGTCAGAATATGACTTGGAACATGAACAGGATGAAGAGAATGCCGAGATTGAGCAGAAAGTTGAAGACGATAACGGAAATGAAGAGGAAGATGTTGTGTTTTTGAAGGAAATTAGAAATCCACGTGTGCTCTTGAATCGTGTTTCAAACTGGATTGACGATAGATTTGGTTTTGATATCGGCATACATGGTGCTATTGGTATTCACCATGAGGAGGAATTACAACAAGAAGATGACGATACCGATTCTATTTTTTCAGAACACCTACAAGAGAAGAGTTGGCAAATGTTTCAAATGTTACCATGGTTCATCTGACTCGAGATCAGGCTCAGTTCTAGTCTTAACAAGAAACGGCCACAGAAGAGGATCAGCCATGTCAGAAAGAGGGTTAACCAAAGAACCAAGAGACCATTAAATCACCCAGTTTTTGACACAATCACAAGACCAAACATCCCAAGCCGTGGTAATCATGCTAGCCTCAACATTTGGAGTAATTGTTATTGTACTAACCTCCACGATACGTTTTGTCCTAGACGTTTGGGATTCAAACACTTTCTGGGCCCCTGTCTCAGTGGCATCTTCGAAATCTCAGAGGGTTCCCTGTCTTGTTTTAAATGCTGGTGATGCTTCAAAATGTTCACCTAGTGAAAGTGCTGTTTTTGCTAATTATTTAGCTTGTTCCTTAGCTGGTTGTGTTTTCACTTGTTTTGTGTTGGCATTGTTGACTTTAGCTTTTGGTTTTAGGTTTTTGGGTTTTTGGCTCTAAGTAGCTTTGCTAGATCTGTTTTTATGACTTGAATGGGTTTGGTTTTATCATAGGATGTTACAAATTGATTATTGTTGGTGGAGAGGTTTTCATATGTCCTTCAGAGAATGATATCGGTGAACTTGTTTGGCTTTGGCTGTATTCTTTCTCTCCTCTTTTTTTAACCGACCGACTTTTCATTGATAGGTTCAAAACTGTTGGTTCAAATATCCTTATTGCAAACATTGCTACTTACAATCAGTCCATATTTTGCATATCTCGAAAGCTGGATTTTCGAGCTATTTTGATCTTCATTGCTAATTCATGAGTTTCGATTCTATGTACCATGGGTATTTTTTTTCTTTAAGAAATACCAGTTTACAATCGCTGTTTTGGATTTTATCGTATAGTTTTAGAATTTATACTTTCCATATCTATATACTGGTTTGCTTAAAAAAGTTATAATTTGAAAAGTATGAACAATTTACAGTATACAAAATTTACCAATAAATATTAGTGACATGCACAATGTCAGTTAAACAATTCGATATATAAATTTGAACAAAATTTGATTGAAAAACCTCTATGATATCTATTATACAAATTCGATTCCTGCATAGTACATCAATAAACTTCAAAGACTTGATATAGACACATGCATGTGTAGTTATAATTTTTTGGATGGGTATCACGTCTTCAATGAAACTTGATATAGCCCATGTCGAGTTTTTGATCCCCTTGATATATGTTGACAGGGATAAATCAAAGGAGTATTATCCACTCACTATATGGATATATAAGAGCAACTCAGTAAGCAGATCAATGATGAAATCGGTTGAAACTTGAGATGGCTTAAACAATCTATATCGATTTCGATCAAATTGCTAATTTATTGAACCATATAATAGTAATGAGCATCGACGATCACTCAATTGATAATGCACACTTTGTCAAGGTTTGCAAGCTGTGGCAGGTGCTTGATCAACGTACATTAATTCCAAGGCCCAGATATATACTGTGTATGCATGTGAAATGTATCGATCAATTCGACGACTCTTGATCAATAATATGTGCATACATAGATCGAGGATATGGGATCTTTAACTAAAGTCTAATCAGACAGGCCACGTGTAATACTCATCCGGTAAACGACAACTTTAGCCTCTTCAGTTCTAGCTTCTACATCAGCTCCTGTAATTATCATGCCGAGTTTCTTCAGATGAAATGGAACTAGTATATGGATCCGAGTGTACCGTAACGACATTATCATACCATAGTGATGGACCACTCGGTAGAAGTGTAAACGTAACAATTATAGTAATATTGGCAAAACCGTTGAAATCTTGATTTGTTAGATTGACGAATTGAGAACAGTGAATGAATTTCATTAGCTCATATATAGAAGGGTCTCCGAATTGTCGATGATGATTCAATGTGATGTTGAAGAAGTTAGAAGCTGGCTTGGCTGCTGAGAAGACTAATCCTGGACTCACGTACGGTTTTCAAGGTTGTGCAATCTGTGTCCAGAGATCGGTCAGCATCGTGTGATGGATAGCTGAAATAGACTTAGTCCATGCAGTCTCCAAGGGATAAACAGCAAGTATTAGGTAGTGTCACTGTGTCATCAACCATAATATGTACTGAAATTCGAATTTGAAAGTTCTTTGATGGGCCTCGGGCTAGCTGAAGCCTGACGAGTGTGAATATGACTCTGTGAGTGAATGACTGTGGTTCGATAAGCCATCAATAAGTCATGGATAGCGTATAGTATAGCTCAGGAAATTTGGGATGGCTTGCTTGCAAAACAGGGTCTAGCTTGAAAAGGAGAAAACAAAATAAAATGATAAATCACTGCCAATTGGCTCTCACATAGTCCACAAAACAGTGAATCAATGAAACGAACAGGGCGGGTTTGGCTGGTCTGAACTGTTGCCGTTTTCAGATGAGGTGCGGCGTTGCATGTCAGGTTCTACAGTTAAGAATAGCCGCTGCGCCTCATTACTAGGGTTGCTGAGTTTTGCGATCTGCTGCTTTGGAAAAGTTTGAAAAAGTTGAACATCGCAGAATTTCTGGGGAAGGTCTATTGGAGAATGGATTGTCAAGGTTTTGGTTGCAAAGAACTGGTTTGAAGATGGTTTTGGCAACTATTGGCACTACTTTCAGTTGTTATATAACGGAAGCAATGTCCACCCGTTTTCAAGCAATCAAGATGACAAGAACTCAACTCTTCTTTTAAAGCTATATCCATCCTTTATCAGGCCACATCACACACATCTACATCACCTTTTATCACCTTCATATTTTTATTTCACACATCAACAAAAACACAAAAATGGCAAAATTCTTTGGTTATATTGACGATTTTGGAGTGAAATGTGGTAACAAAGTTGCACAGACTACTTCCAAGCCTTTACGTTTCATCTATAGAATGCTATCAGGTTTTTCTGTTTGGCTGTTCTTACTTTTGTCTTTCATACTGTTGCTATCTACAAACTTAGTTGAATTCACACATGGTGAAACACTTCCTTCCGATTATGAAATTTTGTTAGACTTAACAGAAATGAACGTTACAACTTTGATTCCTTCTTTGACTTACAATGATGCTTCAACTTACAACATGGCCAACAAATATGTCTTTGGATGGTATGGTTTCTGCAGAACTAACAACAACAATGGTGATGATTACAAGTTCAGCAATGGCAAGTTCAGTTCCAATGACGATATCAACACTTGTATGAACAACGATGCTTGTTATGGTTTTGATTTAAAGAAGTTCTTCGTTGATGAATTCAGTAACCAAGGTAGTGTTTCCTTGACTCAAGATGAGATTAATCTTCCACATGGTTTGGCTCATTACTCAAAGACCTCTCACAATGCTAGTCAAATGGCTTATGTTACATCAATCATGGCTATCATTTTGTCCTTTGCAGCTCTGTTCTTGTTCTTCATTACTCATTTGGCTAAGCCTGAATTGTTGAAATGGTGTTTTGTCTTGGTCGTCTTTTCATTTATCACATCTTTGATGAGTGCTGCCGCTGCTACTGGTGTTTTCATGAAGGTTAGAGATGACTTGAACAATGTTTACAATGAATTTGGTATCACTGCTAAGACTTCCCACAACTTCTTTGGTCTGATTTGGGTTTCCTGTATCTTCACTTTGATCTCATTCCTTAGTATGTTACTATACCTAAGATCCAGATCCAAGAGAAGAGTCATGTACGTTTCTCCAAAGAAGCAAGTTGTTGTCGTTGAAAAGGCTGCTCCAAAGGATTCCTTCGATACTATGAACACTGTAGTTAAGTCTGTCGTTGAAGATTCAAAGGATTCTTATGCTTCTCACTCTCCAAAGGCTTCTGTGAAGCCAGATTCTCCTAAGTTTTCAGTCAAGTCAAGCTCTCCAAAACCAAAGACTACTACTACCACAACCACCGTCAAGAAAGTGATAACGACTATCAAGAATGCTGCTTCACATGGTAGTTCATCTAAGGCTAGTAAGGGAAGTAGTCCAAAGGCTTCTGTGGCATCAAAGAGTTCACCAAAAGCTTCTGTGATGACAACAGTTAAGAAGGCTACTCCTAAAGGTTCTCCAAAGGGCTCACCAAGATCTTCTGGTCAAGGTTCTCCAAAGAAGGATCCAAAGACTTTTGCTAAAACCGTTTAGTTGAACATCATCTCTTATGCCGTCCTACCTATAATCACTTTCCTTCAATAACACAGTACATCACAATACATAACAGTTTTTTCTTGCATATAATTTTTCTTCCATTATTTCCGCTTTATCTTTTTTGCATTATGTTTCTTTTGCTATCGCATGCTACACACGACCGAATCCTGTTTTATCCATTTTTCCAATTATCTGCTAGTTATCTGGGTGTTCTTTTTGAATAGCTAGCAAAGAAGTGAGTTTCAGATACTATGTTCTACTCCTTTACTACATCGTTAAAGTGGGAGTACATTGATTGACCTCCCCTTTACATTTCATTTGCATTGCATTGACTATTTAGTTCTTACGTTCCAGCTACTTCACACTCGTTTAACTCTTTTTCTAATAATTTATAGACATATCATTTTGTCATTTACTTATCTTCTGCATTTTTTCATATATATCCTGTGAGCTCATTCATTTCATTGTGCTCTCTAGCTTCATTTAATTGTCTCTTGTTCCACGTTTTACAGTCATCATCCACTTCGAAATTTGTAATATTTTGAAAGGTAACATTAAGAAAATTGTAGATTATAGAATGTAGAATATATTAAAAGGTATTAACCATTCTAACTGTTCATGTAATTCAGATCTAAGACACCCACATAATCACCATCTTCAACCAACAAATGCCAAAACTGGGTCTTACAATAATACACACCAAACACAAGTAACCCGAAGTATCCCAGCTTCACAACAATTCTCTGCACTTTACTTCCACCTTCTAAGGCATCAGGAGTGAAACTAGGAAATCCCATAAAGTTGCAAAACATATGGGCAACAATACAACACCAGACTGAATTTGTGTATAACCAAATCAAATTAGTCAAGATCCCAAACATCGTTGTGTAAGTTAATTGAAACAACAAGGTTATAACGACCGACAACATAGGTGTTCCTTTCAAGTATAACCCTATGGCATGATGTAAATGTGCCATTCCGAATAGTATTGGTGAGTAATAAATAATTTTCCAGGTCTCGGAAGGTGTGAATTGATACAAGCCTAACTTCGATCTGACTTTCAAGGCATCATTCAATGTTTCAGAAGCTACTGGTCCTATAATGGATGATGTTTCTGATCCAACTTGGAGTTTCATGAAAGGCACAAAAAATCCCAAAATTGACGCGGTATAGACAAGTTCTTCAGTGATAGGAGCCACGACCAAGTCACGTAACAAAAGCAGCCAATCAAATTCAAATGAATCCATTATATCCAACCAAATGTAGCTTACATCAGGATACTGGAACAATCTATCAATCAAAGGGCCAATAAACAAAACAATAAATAACTGTAAAGTATTCAAAATTTTGGAGACTGGAAAATGAGATAAACTTGACAGCACCCAAAAGTCACCCGGGTTAGCAATAGTTTGTAAATAATGTGTCATGATATATGGTTGTGTAATAAGAATTATTGTTGTTGCTAGTATGATTCTGAATAAACGTGATTTGATCACTGTTGAATCGTTCCTGTCACCTCTTGGCTGTTTCACATAGAGGCAGAGAACAAAAAATGCTGATGACAGACAGGCTGCTATTGTCGTTCTTTGTAGTCTTTCATCCATGGTTAGCTGTTCTATATGTTTTTATGACCATAAATTTGTATCTTTTGGTGAAGAAGATATGTTTCGAAGTGTGGTAAGTTTGAGTAGGATATTGTGAAAACAGATTGACATCTACTGTTGGTAATTTGTAAAATCATCGGCACGAAAACTGAACCGAGATTTGTACGCTCGCCGTATCACATTATTTCCAGATTCAGGTAATTCAATGACGAGCTCTTGCCCGGTCCTTCAGGAATCAGCAATACATTAAAATATTGAACTTCAAAATTCCCTACAGGTAACGGAAAATAATTGACAAATACAGATAAAACAAATACTTTATTATTAAAGACAAGAGAAATAGATACTAGTTTTGTAAAATGGGTTCTATAAAACTACTACTCGACATCAACAAAGTCTGGGTTCTTTTTCAAGATAACAATACCTTCCAAAGATGATGCCAATGGTAAGTATTCATCGTTTTCTAATTCAGCTCTTTCACCATATCCAAGTAACACTGGTGTTGAATGTGTAACCCAACCAGTGATAGTCTTTGGCTTACCAGCTTGACCAACAACATCGACGGCTTGACCCACTCTGACATTCACCTTCAATGGCTTCAACTCTTCATCAACAGTCACTAACATTCTAGCTTTAATAGCAGGAGCAAAATAGTATAACAAGTTGGAGTTTTGATCAAGTATGAAAGAGGTTGGGTCCAACATCGCAATAGAGACTGTCAATAAGGAGGCTAAAGAAACCTTAGACAAAATTTGCTTATCTATACTAAATGGGTTCAATGACAATGTACCTTTACCAAGATGAATCAAACCTTGTGCAATTCTTGATGTGAATAAACCATTCTTATCATTAACATAGTAGGAAGCCAATTGTCTTAATAATTGGGCTAATCTAGCATTGTTGGTACCAGCACCAACTAAACCCATACCAAAGATGGCATTGTAAGCAACATCCATATCCTGATCATGTGAGTATCTAGATAAAGTTTCATACACCTTCATTTGGGCAGAAGAAGCAGACACCAATCCCATAGCCAAAGGAACAGCACGCTTAATTAATGGAGTACCATAGTGCATCAAATGGTCAAAATGACGCAAAGCCATTTCTTGTCCAATTTCTTCACCCATAGCAATTAATCCTAAACCTAAAACAGCATAACCTTGGTAAGTTTGATCTTCCTTTTGATCCTCTTCATCATCCTCCTTCTTTGATTCGGATTCTTCTTTATCTTCCTTCTTTGCTTTTGTAGCTTCGGCATCAGGGGCAGCTGCTCCAATGGCTTCAGCATCAGCAGTTTCAACACCTTCCATCTTGGGGTCCATTTCATCGTCATCTTCGTCTTCTTCATCTTCTGGTTCTTCGGCCTTAATAGTACACATTTGTAATAGTGATTGGATCTGCAAAACATTACCAGTACCGGCGTATGAACATATACTCACCAAAACCTTCAAAGTCTTTGATATTGGATGATCAATAGCATCCAAGGTCTCCAAAACATCATCAACTTGATCGTATTTTCCCATGTACAAGAGACCTAAACCTAGAGAGATAAATCTAACCCACTTAGAACTCAAATCAGAAAACTCTTTCTCTAATAGTGTTTGAAGGATGGTAGACGTGATATCACCATTACAAGTACCAACATAAGTGTGACCCAATGCTAAAGCAGACAAAGATTGAATTTCCAAGGAAACGGTAGGTTCAGAAACCAACGGTAATAACAAATTCAAAACTTCCTCGTTTTCTGAGCCAGCAAACGCAATACCAATACCAGTGATAGCAGACGTTATCAATTTGGAGTCTTGCTTGATATCGCTGTGGATGTAATCTTGTAATAATAATAATGCGGGTTCAATGTCTTCGTGAACAGAAGTCGTGGAAATACCCATACCCAAAAGGGCACCGGCTTTCAATTCAGTTTGTTCAAAGTACAGATATCTATCCAGAATTTGCAAACCTTCGTTAGTGTCCCATAGGTTGACTAAACCCAGAGAAGCGGTTGTAGAAAGCATACCTTCACCTTTAGTTCTGTAAATCCAATTCTCATCAGTGATGAGCTTCTCGGTACCATAACCAGCATTCAAGAAGGAGTTAACAAATGCGGCAGCCAAGTTTTGTTGAGCGCTTTCTAATCTTGATTGGTTATAGCTCGACGTATCTAGATGTGACTTGTAAATATCTTCTGGAACTTTAGGTTGTAATAAATTCAATTCACTGACCAAATACTTGAAGTATTCACTGAGTTTAAGGTTGGAAATACAGCTTTGAACAGCTTCATTGTCAAACTTGAAACAAGAGTTTTGTCTACCTAAAATGAAACCCAGTTGTTTGTGAACCAACTCATCATCAGTGGCCGCAAAAACGGATTTGATTAAATTCTCATCATCCAATTTGATGGCTAAACCTAATGCTTGTGGTAATTGATCATTAGCCAAGTAAATGCTGAATGCGGTATTCAAAAAGGCCAAATCATCAGGCGGAGCCAATAGAGGAACACAGGAGACCATGTATAAACAGACTCTATTGAAAGTGTTCTTGTCAACAAACCTAGGCAATTTTTCAATCTCCTCAATTTCAAGTAGCAAATCGACAGCCTCGGCCTCAGCGTTATGCTTCAAAAAGTGTGGAATAATTTCTAAACTCAAATTGATCAATTGGTCTGTAGATGTTTCTTCTTTTGGTAGACCACTTTCCAAATTTTCTTGATATTGCTCACCAATTTCCAAAGCCAAATGTTTTAAATACTCATGACCCCAATCAGCAATAGAAGCATCGATGTTACTGTGCAATCTGTATTTTAATGATTCAAACTTGTACTGTTCACCATCTGACTCGGAATATGTCATACCTAAAACTGATAAAACGTCGGCCAACCCTTTTTTCAACTGGGTATTGGTCCACTTCTTGTGTAATTCAATCAATGTTGGATATTGTGGTCTTAAGAATTTCAATGGCTTTGGAACAGCAGTCATTGAAGAAGTAGACTCTCTGATGAATTTCTTCAGATGTTCGATGGAAGCATGATATAACGATTCATCTGGTTCAACCAATCTTTCAACTAACATGTCCAATTCTGATTTCAACAGTTGATCTTCTTCACTGAGCTCTTCAGGGACAACTTCGCCCTTCGTACCGGCCTGTTTCTTTGAAGACTTGTCCTTTTCTTTGTTTGCCAAAGCAGGTTGTTGCCTTGTCTCTGTTTCCTTGGCTGGAGCCATTTTTGGAGATGCTGAAAGTTGTTGTTGTGAAGTAATTGCTAATTGTTTGTCCTTTTGCCCTTCTAGGTCCAGTGGCAAATGTGTTGAATTGGAACTTTTGAAGATCGAGCTAGCTGGAGCTCTGGAGCACTTGTTAGCTGGAGGGCAACGGAGGAAGTCGTGCGCAGACCAATGCTGACAAGTACAAGTTGGAAGTTCGACACACCTGTGCACCGGCTGAAAAATGAATTAGCGAGTCGTGTGTTAATCAATTTTCACTACCTAACAAATTATACAGCCAGGTAAGACGTGGTCCCATCAGGATCTTTTAACGATGTTGATAAACCATCAGTTACTGCAGGGTAAAGGGGTCATTGACTTGACCTGTTGTTCTGGAACTATACACCTTTGACACAATTGACTGGAAGCGGCATATACCAGCTTACTGGGGTAGACCTCAAAATTCAAAGTGCAAGTAAGGCGACCAGGCTTTATTATCTGAAACAAGCTGAACAATGTCATGTGTGCAAAAACGAATTATAACTCAGTTAAAATATATGAGTGAAGAATATACCAGCTGATCAATATAACAGAATGCTTTATAGGCAACCATGAAGAAGAAGCAACTTTGTGAAGAACCCTGAAGGCTGAACGAGCATGGCGAATTGGAAATGTGTTTTGAAATTGTGTCCCAAACTAACGAAAGAACAGGGGGTTGGCTCATTTTACCGATTAAGAGCCTTAAAGTCGATAAAATCTGTTTTTTCATAGGGGCACGACCATTTGACAGTACAAATGCAGGTGGACTCTGGGTATCATAGTTTGCCAAGTATAGAAGCCTTTGGAGCTTCTGATTCATTAATTCACCCTTCATTTTTAGATTCGGGTGGTCATGGTGGAACAATTCCCGGTTCTGAGATGGGAATGATTCCTGTCTACGGTTTCATCATCATTATCATATGGGAAACATTCAGCCACTTTGGGCTTGAACATAGTGCAGATGAGCATTGCACCTCTAGGTATATAAAGGTATCCAGATATCCAATTCCACGAGGGATGTTATAGACAAGCTATATCATGTTAATTCTTGAAGTCTTTCATCATCACCTCAAATCACCAATTCTTTTCTATTAATTGATCAACTTTATTCCCACAGATATCTCATAATGACGCCTATCCAATTACCAGAGAAACAGGAAAACCAAGAAATCACCAATAACAATGGTAACCGCAATCCTTTCACACAAAAATTGATTGAAGTTTTATACATTCCAAGAATATACACAATTCCTATCCAGATTTTAGCATTAGTGGTGGTGAAACGTCTTTGTTATACTTCCAATATATCAAGCATAGGTTGTCCTGACGTCTTGATGTGTGCATCCGTCACATCCATCTGTCTATCTCTTGTCTTCAGTGGACTAGGTATATTTTTCAAGACAGTTGTCTGCAATTTGGTCGTTGGCTTATCCACATTAACAGCATTTACACTTTGTTTCACAAGAACCATGGAAGTTTTCAAATTACATGAAAGTACAATTGAAACATGGACAATCGTCTGTATGTTAATGCTAACTGCATTGAACGTCAACTTGATAGATCTATACACAGTCGTTCAACACGCCCCATCATGCATACAACTACCAACTGCAAAGGTTGAATCAGATGATTACTACCACGTTTATTCCAGAGATATCGAAGATGAATTGAGTAATGACTCCACACTCTGGATCTGGTTTTCTATTTTGGCTAGCGTTGCTGCCATTCCTATTCCATTCTTCTTATACTGTTTATTCTTTGACATGCAAGAATCGATGTACACACACTTTGATTACAGTGTGTTGTGCTATTGGGGTTTAGATGCATCTGCAGTTGCTGCAATGTGGCGTCTATGGGTCATGTGTTCGGACAATAAATGCCAACATTTTGCCGTCTTGGTTTACTCTTTGTTTCCATTAGCTATCATTTTCACATTGTCTATTTTGCTAAATGTAAACGAGTATCCTGCTCATAATTGGAAGTCAATCGTTGGTGCTTGTTTGGCTTTGGTTTCTGTTGTTTTCAACATGTTCTCCATTGAGTTCATTCCTGATCCTGATGTTTCTGTCTCCGTTTTTAATTAGACCATCCCGATCGTCAATTATCATCTTATCAATTGTGTGCTGGTTTTGTCATGCCCACATTGACATATTTTCACGAACCCTTTATATTATATACCACAGTACGTAGTACGTATACCTTCTTCCTCTGTTTACTACATATATGATCCATATCTGCTTGCTTAAATACATTTTTTTACTAGTTTATATAATCCGCCTTTTGGTTGTATTTCACATTAATTATACAAAGGAATTAAAAAATATGCATGTATACATGCTGTAACAGGTTTGATAGACTTTCTGAATCTAGTGATTACCATGATATGGAGAGAAATATGAATAAGCACTTTCCGTGTAAAAATATTTAGCAAGAGAATAGGAACCAATAACTATCAAAAGAAGACCAAAGCAAATGATGAAAGTTGTCCAAAAGTAAATCCAACGTCTAGGTGCTGTTTGACCCATCAACTCGTTGATAAATGTTGACATAGTACTTAATGATCCACAGACACCATTAATTACGGCATGCATAACCATTATTCTCTTTTGACTGTTCACGATATTTCCATCATCCCACTGAGTACCGGTAGAACCGTAGATCAATATCACCAATGGACACAAAACAGCACATGCGATCAAATTTGCTAGGAAAGTACCAGTTGGGTACCAGAACTTCCATCCATTCAGTTTAGATAAGTAGTATCTTAATAGGACACCAAATGGAGAAAAGCAAATAGAGATTGAAAACTTGTTTTTGTACCAATGATACTCACCTAACGTGATAGACAACACCAAGTTGGCAATCAAAGCACCAATTCCCAAGATTGAGGTAATCTGAACAAATAATCTCCAGCTACGATAGCTTAGAGTTCCGTATCTTTCAACAAACCAATCGATAACCTTAGCAAGATCACAACCCACGCACCATCCAAACATGGAAACACCAACTTGAATGAAAAGCACACTGAAAAAATCCTTGGCCCCATCTCTGCTATTATCAAACCAACGTTCATCATTATAATGAGGAAGAATAAGATCACAAGTCTTCAACATAACTTCTAAGACAAATGATGAAAAAGTGGAAAACGAACCACAAAAACCAGTAGTCAAACCGAGATATAATGCAGATTTTTTCTTGTCATTTCCATTGGGTGATGTACTTAAAACAACTTCCCAAAACTTTTCCATTTTGTTGACTGCTGCGATGATAAGACATGAGGCAAAATTCGACCATAGACAAGTTCCCAAGACATAGTTGATGTATGCATTCTCGTAGTTGGTAAGTAATGTTAATCCAATTCTGGCCATGTTTCCTAAAACTGCCCAGAATAACAATTGTGTGATGATGAGAAATTGGTCGTTTATCTTTAGCAGGGGTTTGGATTTTTCATTATTCTTTTCATCAAGATGTAGTTCAGTTTCTTGTGATAATTCTTGTTGGGACTCAGGTGCGTGTTCTATGTCTGGCATATGTTTTGGTTCGGTGGATGACATGTTGTTTCGAAACACTCTTTTGAAGATACTTTTTTTCACTTAATAGAGGTTCTAAATTGAAAGCATATAAGCTGGGAACAACAAGGTTAATATATTGTAAGAATCAAGATTGAGGATGTGACTCATATATGCACACGCTTCGAAAAGAAAAGTCAGTTGTTGTTGTTTTGAAGTACAGAAGAAAAAAAAAGCAGCTTATTGTCGCCGTACGGAACGGAATGTTGCGGCGTGCACCCGGCGCCAAGAACTTTCTTCGGTGTTTGTTTCGCTGTTGACAGTTGAAGAATTGGCTGGGCACTCAGGTTATACTTAATTGATACTGAGGTATATTTGTTGTATCACCTTATATGCTGCCCCGGCTTAACTAGCTAGATAATAACTTTACAGTGATTGGTCAATGCCCTACACATGCTCAAACTTATATATAACTCACATGCTCATTTATGAGTCACAATCAATTTTGCCTGATGACTGTATAGCAGCGTCATTACTATTATTTCTGAGGTCGCAACAGCTAGTTAGCGATAGAACCCACAGTCGCCAGCTTTACCTGTAGTAAAGTTTTGATTGATAAGCTATTAGAACTCGAGAATCGAAAAAAAAAACAGAAAAAAATAATGTAAAATACACAAAACATTATAGATTACAAGTGAAAATAAGAAAAACAACAGATCAATAAAGACAGATAACACACGCATCCAGGAACTGTCTTTCTGTAATGGTCAAATAAGAATAATAACTCAGAAAAGAAATGTTCAAAACTCCATCAATAGATCATCAATCAGCCAGTTCAAATCATTTGTATTTCCAATATTAGGATCACTGAGAGCCAGGTTAGGTGGTGGAATATATTGAGCACCAGCAGCACCAGTATTTGCCCTACCAGGTTGAAAAGTAGGTTTTGTACCAGTCAACCGGCTCTTATCCTTATGGTCATCTTTCAACAAATAAGCAATACTAGATTTACCCTTCTTATGAGGTGAGTCAACAGCGACACTGTTGGTAGCTGATGATGACGTTCCTCTTGATTGTAAGTCCAGTTGTCGTTGAATATCGATATCATCATCATTTTTCAACTGGTTATTGGATAATCTTAACAAGGCACCGCATGGTTCCACCAGTGATGGTTGTGCTTCAAGTGTATCATACAGATCCTCTATCGTTAATGTGATTCTCTTTCTTTTCTTACTTGGGATATTTGATGTTGCTGTGTTGGTATTTGAATTTAGGAGACTGCCATTCGCGTTTGGATCACCTTTCTTCGGAGACGAGTGTAATGATGAAGACGGTTGAGCAGGTGGTACCATCTTCCCAGACCCAGCATTAGCATTAGCTGAAGTTGAACCCAAAGTTGCGTCTTCTCTCTCTTTAACACGCACTATATCCATGGCATTCTCAATGATTGACTTTAAATGGTATTCCAAACCAAGTGACAGTATATTTGGAACGTTATCCGAAACAGAACCAACAAGGCCATATTCTCTTGCAATACCTAAAATTCTCGTTTTCAAATTGGCCTTGTCAGGAAGTTCATAAGTCTCTGAAGCCAAAGGCGCTGTTATTCCAGATAAGACATCTTGACCCCATTGTGCTGTCAAAGCTGCTGGGTTTGTATTTGGTGGAACAAGTCCTGGATGATTTTCAACATTGGTGACTATTGGCACACGAGGAACCATCGACTGTCGGGTAATGGCAATCGTTGAACTTATCATACCTTTTTTACCAGAATCCCTTGAAATATTTTTCAGTCTTTTTCTTTCTCTAATAGATAATGAAAGTATATCTTTTTTAAGTAATTCATATTGTGACGATTTGTTAGATTGTTTTCTCTTCTTAGCTTGTTGTGAAAGTTGACTTCCAAATCCAGCTGATGAAACGCCACCATCTTGAGGTTCATCTCTTAATGAGTTTGCCAAATTGGATAGAAGTAGTTGGTTGTGTAATCTGATTGTTGACTTGTCTAAAATGGTTCGCAGTTCGGACATTAATTCATGACGTGACAATTTTCCAACTAAAAACAAGGAAACTGCAACTTGATACTTATCCCATTTATCTCCTAGTTTCTTTTGAAAATCTATGACCAAACTATCTATTTCCACTCTCTTGTTTGAACCATCTTTGTTGATAGTGACTGAGTTCGACCGTTTATGAGATGAGCCATTTGCAGATAGATTGGAATGCAATGATTTGGGTGTTGATACCACAGACACTGGGGAATGGGACATGTGCAAAAATGAGTAAGACCGAAGAAGGAAGTGAAATAAATGGATGAGAAGGTCTGTTGAGAAGTAGTGGTGTAACCGTGTCACCGTGTATCTGGTTCATGTTTGACATTTCAGTTCATCTTGTTAAAAATCTAAGGCAGGGTCGTGTGGGTGCCAAAACAGGAAACACCTCTGCTCAGCCACACTTTGAGGCGTTGCTGCCCGCTTTACAGTTTACATTGCCCGCACTGCCACGCGCTAAGAGACACACGAAACAACGAACGAACATTGAACACATGTATCTAGTAAGCCTTGATTTCTGCTTCTTCAACGACTCATTTATCCTCTTTTTTCCTCTTCAGCACGTCCACTTCTTTATAGTTTGTTTTTCCGCAACAAAGACTCACTGCCTTTCCCCATTTTCCGATTTGCTCTGTTTCTCAGGCTTGTATAATAAAACAATTTCATCGTCCTGATTTCTGTTCTGTTTCATTCGCTAGCACAAAACAACCACCCAAAAAACAAAAACAATGGATCAATATCACAGCTTCCCTGTTTTCCATCAAACATTCACCGTTGATAAGCATTTTCAGCTCGTCAAAGAGCTAGGTCAAGGTGCTTATGGTATAGTTTGCTCAGCTAAATACACGGACCCAGACAACACCAACGACAGTCCGGAGGAAGATTGTAACGTTGCCATTAAAAAGGTGACAAACATCTTTGCTAGAAAGATTCTTTGCAAAAGAACACTAAGAGAGATCAAATTATTAAGACATTTCAGAGGTCACAAGAATATCACATGTTTATATGATTTGGATATTGTTCCAACTGACAACAATGGCAGTTTTAACGAAATCTATCTTTATGAAGAATTGATGGAGTGTGATTTGCATCAAATTATCAGATCCAATCAACCATTGACTGACTCACACTACCAATCATTTGTTTACCAAACTTTATGTGGTTTGAAATACATTCATTCAGCAGATGTTCTTCATAGAGATTTAAAACCAGGAAATTTGTTAGTCAATGCAGATTGTGAGTTGAAGATTTGTGATTTTGGTTTAGCTAGAGGTTATTCATCAGATAGTGAAAAGAACCAAGGATTTTTGACTGAATATGTCGCTACTAGATGGTATAGAGCACCAGAGATCATCTTATGTTACCAAAACTATTCCAAAGCTATTGATATATGGTCTGTTGGTTGTATCCTTGCTGAACTATTGGGAGGACGTACATTGTTCAAAGGTAAGGACTATGTTGATCAATTACATCAAATTTTGAAAGTGTTAGGTACCCCTGGTGAAGAAACGATTCAAAGCATTCATTCTCTGAAAGCTCAAGAGTATGTTAGATCATTACCATATATGCCAGGTATTCCATTCCAAGAGAAATATCCTAACGCAACTCCACTATCCATTGACCTTTTGAGTAAGATGTTAACTTTAGATCCAGATCATAGAATCAGTGTGGAACAAGCATTGGAGCATCCATACTTGGAAGTTTGGCGTGATATTAATGATGAGCCAGTTTGTGCTACTAAATTTGATTTCTCGTTTGAAGAAGTAAATAATATGGCTGATATGAGACAAATGATTATCGATGAAGTGCGTTCATTCAGAGAGTATGTTAGAAGACCGTTGGAAGAACAAAACATTGTCAGTGATAATAACTATTCAGAACAAGAACAGTTGCAACAACAGGCACTTCAACAACAGCAATTGGAACAGCAGCAACTCCAACAGCTCCAACAACAGCAGCAGCAACAACAACAGCAGCAACAACAACAACAGC
Organism: Ambrosiozyma cicatricosa; assembly: GCA_030579935.1. Taxonomy (NCBI): domain Eukaryota; kingdom Fungi; phylum Ascomycota; class Pichiomycetes; order Pichiales; family Pichiaceae; genus Ambrosiozyma; species Ambrosiozyma cicatricosa. Next base: position 6,422 of record JAKTRY010000005.1, on the reverse strand, counting down.
AAACGGAACAAAGACAACAAGAAGTTCTGTATCAAACACAATTTCAATCCCAGCAACAGAACGGCCTGGCTGGAATGTTGTCTACTCCAACAACTGCTGATTTGATGGCACTGGGAGCTAATACTGACTACGAAATTCCACCAAAACCAGAAGAGATGGGACTATATAACGGTAATGGTGATTTCAAAAACCAACAAGCCGCTTCTGGATTTGATTTGGAGCAAGAGTTACAATTCGGTCTAGACGGTTTCAACAACAATAACTTTGTCCAACGTTGATGTATCCTTACTCATTATTCATTGGTTCTAAAATAATGTCTTTAGATCAAAAGTTGGGCCCTCTCATTTTCTGAAAAACTTTTCTTGGTAATTTTTTTTCTTGTTGTTTCTACTCCTTTATTTTCGTGTGTGTTTTTTCTTGTTTTTCTGTGCTGTATTTTTTCCTTGATACGCATGTGTCTTTTATGTACCGTTATAATTTTGATTTTTCTATATTGTTTCTCTGTTCGGTTTACTAACTGTATTTTTGATTTCAGTACCGTAACTGAATTTGTTCTATGTTCTGTTCTCTCATAACCTGCATCTGACTACGTCAGATACCCCGTACTCCGTGTATTCCGACAATACGAGTCCCGACGCCTCAAGATATCAATAATCCGACCCCATAGAAATTTCAAATAGCCGCAGCACTACTCTCGCCGCTAAGCGGGCCTCTACTGCCGACTTGGACAGTATGCTTGAGCTTTCAACTTTGAGATGTCTAATATTTCAATTTTCAAGCCATTGGAAAACTCTGATGAAGGTGTGTGGTGTCTGTTTTGCAATTGCTTGTAATACACATGAGTATTTCTGATCAATTATACACATTCATCTATTGGTACTGAGATAGGGACAATGGGGTTCTTCAAAGAACACAGTAAAGGGCTCAACAAGTCAGGATAAATAAACAAATATCGTCTCCGAAAATAGCAGTATAGTGAGCGACTCTCGGAAATCTTTTTTTAGAAGCAGATCGCGCACACGCACACGCACTTGGCTTCAGATTCTGCGTTTTTGCCAATATTCAGAATTCTGAATTCATCGATCAACATCACTGTCACCTGTCACTGTCACTGTCAGAGTAGGTGCACTTCACTGTACGTGCTGTACCTGCTGGTGTGCCCGATCTTCATCTTCACCGTATCCAGTAACCTGTACTCTGATCCCTGATCCCTGTTTCCAAATTCCTGCAACCGCCGATACCTATCCTTTTTCCTGTCATTTCACTTAAATACCACCCAAGGTCCCCCATCTCTACTTGTCAGAATCTTGGCTTCCCTCTCTATTTCTGTATTTTCTTTGATTTTGGTCGTTTTCATTTTGTCTTTAAGCTGCTTTTTTCTTCAAAAATACCATTATTGTATCAACAACACTAACAGATCATCATTTATCATTTATATAGCCATGGCTTACAATACACCCTCTCCGGCCAGCTCCCTCTCCATGCTGAACACCCCGTCGATGGATCAATATCATGTTTTCCGAGTCTTTCAACAAACTTTTGCTGTCGATAAACATTTCCAATTGATTAAAGGTTTAGGTCAAGGTGCTTATGGAATTGTCTGTTCTGCAAAATATTCCGATCCTGCAAATCCATCCAATAATGAAGATGAAGGAAATGTTGCCATCAAAAAAGTCACCAACATTTTCTCCAAAAAAATTCTTTGTAAAAGAGCCCTTAGAGAAATCAAATTACTAAGACATTTTAGAGGTCACAAAAACATCACCTGTTTATATGATTTAGATATTGTTCCAACTGATGCCAATGGAAACTTCAATGAAATTTACCTTTATGAAGAGTTAATGGAATGTGACATGCACCAAATCATCAGATCCAACCAGCCCTTAACTGATTCCCATTACCAATCATTCATCTATCAAATATTATGTGGACTAAAATATATTCATTCAGCAGATGTTCTTCATAGAGACTTGAAGCCAGGAAATCTGTTAGTCAACGCAGATTGTGAGTTGAAGATTTGTGACTTCGGGTTGGCCAGGGGCTACTCTTCTGATCCAGAAAAAAACCAAGGTTTCTTAACTGAGTATGTTGCCACTAGATGGTATAGAGCTCCAGAAATCATTCTGTCTTTCCAAGGCTATACTAAAGCAATAGATATCTGGTCAGTGGGTTGTATCTTAGCTGAATTGCTAGGTGGCACAACTTTGTTCAAAGGTAAAGACTATGTTGACCAATTGAATGAGATTTTAAAAGTGTTAGGTACCCCTGGTGAAGAAACAATACAATCAATTTCATCATCAAAAGCACAATACTATGTTAGAACTTTGCCTTATATGCCAGTCATTCCGTTTCAAGTGAAGTTCCCCAATGCTACTCCTCTTTCCATTGACTTGTTAACCAAAATGTTGACTTTAGATCCAAGACATAGAATATCAGTTGAAGATGCTTTGGAGCATCCTTATTTGGAGATATGGCATGACCCAAATGATGAGCCTGTTTGTGCCAAAAAATTTGATTTTTCTTTCGAAGAAGTTGACGATTTAGCTGAAATGAGACAGGTTATGATTGATGAGGTTCAGTCATTTAGAGAATATGTTAGAAAGCCACTTGAAGAACAAGAGATTGTGAGTGATAATTATGCCGAGCAACAACAACAAGTGGAGGCTCAAAACCAATCTGTGCAGGCTCAAAACCAATCTGTGCAGGCTCAAGAACAACAACAATTGATGCAACAACAACAAGATATTATCTACCAACAACAAATGGCACAAGTTCAAGCACAACAGCAAGTACAGCAACAAGCAGCAATGGCTGGAATGCTGGCTTCTCCAACAACGACAGGCTTAATGAACCTTGGAAATGATGACTATGAGTTGCCCCCTAGACCAGAAGAAATGAGCAACCTGTTCAATACTGACACAATGACAGATAGTGATACAGTAACAACCAATTTAACAGATGCTGACACTTTAAATTTAGAGCAGGAGTTACAGTTTGGTTTAGATGGATTCAATTTCCATGGTTGAGATCCTGCATTATTCACGCGATTAAAGTCCATCTATATACTATGTCTATGAATCTATAGAGAGGCATAGTTAATAAGCTTTGAGATGAAGACAATATTCTTTTCTTACAATCTTAGTTGCTTCAAATTTCATATATATGAGTGGTTGTATCGAATTAATTTGTTTATAAGTGAATGACAACAATTTTTGATCCGATTCGATCAATATACACAACCCTCAACCAAAACAGGCTATGCTAATTAGAGAATTGACCAGCTACTTTACATTTAACTTTAATTTTAATATGAATATATAGTGAGACCTGTTTTTTTTTTTGCTGAACTTATAAGAGCTGTCAGTATACATGCATATATTGAGAAGTTGAATTATGGAGAAATTATATGCACATGTTGATTTGAAAATTTTATAAACACATCTAGATTTGTAATTTATATCTTTTGCTCCAACCGGATAATTCTAATTTGCTACATTTTTTTCCAGCCTCATTTTTCACAAAATATAACAATCCTTCAAGAGAGATAGTACCTGGTAGTGGCTCTCGATATATGGTAACCAACAACTAGCAAATTTTGATGTTTCCAGAAAATATCCTCTATATAGAGCTATAAACTTTTCTTAATATATCCACGTTATATGCATTGTCAAACGTATATACGTCAGATGGCTGGCTATAGTAAAATAGATTTATCTTTGAAATGTGGTTCATTTTGCTGTTGTTGTTGTTAATTTTTCTTGCAGGACAAAATGGATTTTTGAAAATTCTGCAATTCGGTACTTTCTCCATATCGACGACAATTCAAAATTCTAATTCTAATTTTAGACTTCAGTCCAAATTGTAGCGCGGAACTTGGGTCTGTGGCTCGCAATCGTCATCCGGATTCTCGATTCGGTGTTCGGTGATCGTAAAGGGGCTTGTTTATTGATTGAGTCCCCTCCTCACTGAATATCTATAATTTAAGTTTTTTTTTATTTTCTTTTATGGGACAAATTGTTCAGACCACACATCAAATTTACCAATTTGTTAATTAATTATTGTCGGTCTTGACATCTAAATTAAAAAGAGTCAGCCAGAATTTTAAATTCTCTGGTCATGAGGCCTGTGCATGAACAATTCACTGGAAGCATAGATCGGGGAATTGTTATTTCTGTTGCATATGTTATTTTTTAACCTATATAGTTAAGGGGAAACAAGTTCTCTTTAGATTAATTGCTGTTGAAAATCACTGTCAATTTTTCTGAATCCTGTAGCTTGCAGAGACAGAGCTTGTAGACAATTAAAATGTTGACATATTTATATCCACATATAATTTGTGTGTTAATAATTTCCACTCACTCCATATGTATATTAGGATTTGAGTGCTGTTGAGAGAATCTGTTGACGGATTATGTCTAGGCTCCAAGTGTTGATGTCGAATGTCCCCAGCTTGACTATGTTATCCGATATGATAATTGAGACATATGTTGGTCAAATTACACTTTGGAGACTTAATAGATTTGCTACAAATATCATTGGAAGAATAAAAGTGTCAATATGAGAGAGTTACTAGATATATAGAAGCTATTCCCCTGTGTAAAGTATATACAATATAGCGGTTGGTGGTCTTGTGAGAACTTGTGGAAAAGATAAGAGTCATCTTTGATCGATATATCGCATTCAGTAGAAGTAACATCGGCTATAAGTTATCCATTCTTTGGTAAACTATTTAATTGAATGTGTAAACATTGGTAAACTGGTTAATATATAATTGATATATCAATTTATGAATTCAAAAGATTTAATATATGCGTGTGGACGGTCAAGAAAATTAAGGAATTGAAAGTACGTGGTCATTCCAGCATATATATCTAAATGTTGAGATCGCTATATTTTTGTTTCACATACGTTTAGTTCAATCAATTAACTATACAAATAAAGTTAAAGAAAAATAGAAGAAAGTAGAATTTAAATAAATGAAGTTATTTGGGCACCGAAAATAGCCATTAAATAAAAAGGAAGAAAATTAGAACTATAAAAACACAGTTTAAAAACCAATTTTTTTTCAGAAACATATATTGGGAAAGTTGAAATAAAAGAATAAAAGAGTTTAATCAAGGGAAGTATATGGAAAATTTCAAATTGAGAACTGCTATGAAGCTCAATTTATTCACACTCACACACTCATGCTCAAAATGGGAATTCAAGCACCCCTTTCTTCGGTAGATATCACCCACTCTGTCTAAAGATGGACAACTCAGGAACTCAATAAGATCCATTCAAATATACCACGGAAAGATCCAGTTTCATGAATCCATCAATGGAATTGGCCCTTGTGTACATTCTCGGGAGATGAGTCTCAGTTGAAGTTTCCAAGAAAAGTACAATAATTGACTTTCTCCAATGGAACAATACTGGATCACTTTTGGATGCTATCGTGGGTGATGACAATACAATTGTCATGGGCAATGAAGAGACGGAAAGTGCCAAGAGACTAAGAATGAAATTGTGTCTCTTCCGACTGGAAACCATAAACAGAGAAAAAGGGACTTGTAGCAGTGACCAATATCACCTTCTTGATAAACTGGCTACACAACCCAATGATCAGGAATATCATTCTAGTGTAACCATCATGTTGTATGTATGTGTTGTGTTCACAGCTGATATTCGACAACCAACTTGTCCTCTTCCTCTTTCCAAACCTTCCAGCCGCTATATACTTACACAAAAGAGAAAAAAACAAGAATTCAGGCAGGAAACTTTCCTCTATATAGTAGAAGTCCACAGTGCTCAAACTAAAACATTCTTTCAAACTAAACTCTTGATCACTAGCAAATCATATGTCTCACGTTGTCCGGGTAAGTCTCAATGATCAGATGACTCAAGCTCAGCGATCCAGCTTAGCCAACTTAGCCAGGTGCGATGACGGAAAACATCACCGAAGGTACCGTCAACGACATACAACACTGTTCAGTTCCAGTTGTAGATAATCAGCCATCAAGAGAGAATTAATGGATAGAACACATCCATATTCTCACAGACATACAGTAATATCTAACGAAAGAAACGACTAATTTCTCTATTTGGACGTTGTGGAGCTGAAGACTATTGAATCTCACTTTGTTTCTTAGAATGTTGATTATCTTGATGTAGAAGTTGTACTTAAGTAATGTGCTTATAGATCGGCATCTGGACAATATAAGTCTGTCATTTATATCTGTTGTTGGTACAATACTGTATTTTCTACAAATGATGAACTGCGTGCAACGATATTCCATACTTGTTTTGGAATTGGGCATCGTTCTAGATGGCCAATAATTTCATTTGAAGAATTGTCAAGGCAGACAGCAATTTCGGGAGTTGTATGTGTTGAGTAGATGGTGGAGATTCCCTAATTGGAAAAAATGAAGGCTTTCCAAACA
>JAKTRY010000004.1:0-113495 GCA_030579935.1 Ambrosiozyma cicatricosa | reverse complement strand
TGTCTGCCATTAAATTGGGCTGTGCACGACAAATAACAGATTTCATCATCATCATATAATCCTATTTGGTGTGTAACACAAGGTACCGCCTCTGTGGCGCATCATTTCTCAAAGTTCCTACCTCCACCGCTGCAAAAAATATGTCTTGGTAAAGTTGGCATTTTCCGGATTCCAATTTGGTTTAAAAATATGGCTGATATTCTATACAATTGATCTTATTTGAGCAAGGAACCTGGGACAGGTCAAAACTGAAAATTTCACCATTAATTCATGCCACGTTCACAGCCAAAATATGGTTCTCTCAAGGTTCAAATTATTCAAACTATATATAGGCCGCGAAAATGAACTCAGAAGTTTCGAATTGGAATGTTTGAAAATTTTCAACCCTTAATCTATCTTTGGAAGAGTAAGTCCGATTCAAGTTTCAACACCGAAAATTGCAGACTTATATAACGAAACCCATTCCATTCCAACACTGGATCCTATGACAGAGCCACAAAACAACAACACACGAGTGGATACTAGACACGCACTGTCATAAGCCGTGGAATTGAATCATGTTTTACTGCTTGCCTACCAGCTTCTTCCTGATCTTTTCAGTTTGGTTATTTGAACTCTAACTGCTTGAATCTTGGATCACATTGATACAAGACGGACAACACCTGAGAGATGGAAGAATCATCAGCAAACAACATTGAAAAATTCAATTTCAATTCTAAATCCAAGTTGGATGGTCAAGATCAAGATCAGAATACAACAACTCAAATATCAATGAACCAACCCGAACAGGGAACTAAGATACTGTTGAAGACATCAATGAAACAAAAGGCAAATGGTGAATCAACACAATCAACAAATAGGCTGACATCAGACAGAAATGGCGATGGGCTTGATATAGACACAGATAAAACTTCTGGTACTGATGTCATTGATCGTGTTGTTGAAGATGCCGATGTGCTTTATGGTTTCGTTTACGATACTGCGTTTCAAGTTTTATCTGAGTTACATGATCAAGATTTGAGAGATTACAATGAAGAAGGTAAAGGTGAAGGTTTTAGACGTAGACATATTGCTGAAATGGAGAGCGTTGAAGACGAGAATGATATCCAAGGAGCAGAAGAAAAAGAGAAACATGAAAACCATTACCAAGATGGAGGTGAATCCAACACCCAATCACAACAAGAAGCAGCCAACACACCTCGTGAATATGAAGACCCCAAAAACCCAGAACAGGTTGACACACTACACACACAGGAACCAGAGTACGACACCATAGCACAACAAGAAAACCCAATTGTCTACCTCTCTCTACTCATCCTTCACCTGTTTTGGGAATGGAAATACCAAGTTGCGTTATACACATTGGGTGCTTTAAAGTTGGATGGTTTGAAAATCTTACTTATAGTCGCAAGATATATCTACAGGATCAGCAAGTACTTCATTGATCGCAACCGCCAACGCAGAGCTAAACTCCAATCCAAGTCCAACCCCGATGTCAAATCCAAACCCAATTCCAATGCCGATGAAGATGAAGAAACAGAACCAAATGAGAGACAAAGTTTATTATACTCAATCCTCGAATTCATCGTTGTCTGGCGAGAATTTACGGTCTCAATAGCAGTATACGCATTCACAAGCTCTGGTATCCCCGGTGTGCTCATCCTTCTCCTCTTCACAATCATAATATTATACACGATCAAGTCCCTATACATTTCACTCAAAGCCATATATCGAACATTAACCAATTTTGAAACATTGAAACGTGTTTGTCTGTTATGCTACCACTTCATCGTCAGTTCCATATACTTTATAGTCTTTGAACAACTATTGTTAGAGATCCCTTTCGTGCTTGAGTGGTATATGAGTGTCAATTCAACACCAGTGTCTACAATAATGGTGTTTATTGCGGAGATTTGTTTGTCTTGTTTGATTTGCTCGACTCGATTCAAGTTCGTTCAAGTTGTCGTTGATGTTGTTGAATTGGATTTGAATGAGGATGTTCAGGGGTTTGGTCAGTTGATTTCAGTGGTGTTGTGGTGGGTTGCTAAGTTGGTTGATGATTTTTGTGATTTGTGGTTTGACTTTGGGATAAGGAAGTTGGAGTGGAAGTTTGAAGATGACAAGGATGTGGCAGATGGGAAAGAAGAGCATGGAAATATGTTAACTGCGGTTGGTTTGACGAAATTGATTGAGTTTGTTCAGACTGTGTTACAGTGTTTGGTTTTGTTTGTTATAACGTTAAGTGATACTTATTACATGTATTTTGTTGAGGAAGTTATTCGTGAGAAGGGCTTTAAAAGATATGATGAAGTTAATGTTGAAGAGGAAAATAGAGAGGAAGTGGAGCATTGAAGTTTTAATTATTCAAATTATATTAGTGTAAGGAATATCAAGAACAGGAGTTGCAACAGGAGAGGTTATTTTCTTTGAAACTGGACGTCAGTTTGATTGAGTTGCAAATGATGTAGTGAAGAACCAATTTTCAAGAAATTAAATTTAGTTGAATAGAAATGACTTGCATATGATTGTTAGGACCCTGAAACTTGAACATATTTTTTAACTGCCAATTAAAACCTAGGTACATATGTGAACAAGAATAATGTTGAAAATTTCAGGTTTCAGCAAATGAAGGTAAGAATTGAATCTTAAGTCAGCCACTAGACAGTGAAACGGCCCCAAACAATTACTATTTTATATATAACCATAATTCCAAGCTTATATATATATGATCATTCGATCTAAAGAATTGAAAGCCTGCCCAGTTATCCAGATTCCAGAAGACCGGATATCATATTCACTAAAAATTTTCGACCACTGGCTAAAAGGGCCTATATGATCATACAATTAAATTATATCCAAGCAAATTAAAAAATCAATTGGAAGTAAAGGTATGCATGTGCAAATTAAAACACGCTAATGAAGCAAATTGACATTGTCCAATCAGAAACTGTATATATAAAATCAAACAATTAAGAAGATGTCTGAGCAAAATAGAAATAGTTAGCTAGCTTAGAAGAAAACAATATTAAGGCAAAAATTAACAATCAAAAAGAAAATTGTAAACACAAGAAATGGAACTTGAAAGGGTAATCATATAGTAGTACATTAGAAAAGGTATTAAGTATAAGCTAAGAAAGTGAAGAAGTGGAAACGTAAACAAGAAGAGAAGAAAAAAAAGTAGAAAGTAAACACGTGTATAAGAAACTGCAAAGGGAACAAAACAAAACAAAACGATAATGAACAAAAAAGAAGAGAAATGTGAAAATGTAGAAAGATGGAAGATGGAAGATGGAATATGGAATGTAGGAAGTCTGATATAAATAAAAACTGGAAAAGGTAAAATGAAAAACTGTAAATGAAAAAAAAAGAGTCCAAAGAGAAAATAAAACATAAAAACATAGCCGTAAATTAAATGTACAAGCAAAACAAACAAAGTCCATCACTGAAGACCCAATTAACACAACAACAAACTGAACAAACAAACGAAGAAAAAATATACGAAAAATCTGATGGATAGATGGATAAGATGGAATGAGTAAAAGCAAAAGAACAAAGCAAAAGGACAAAGCAAAATCAAAAGCAAATGTGAATAGCTAGCATATTGAAAATGATAATCAGCAAAGTCAAGCAAATTGAAAATGGAAATCAAACAACTATCAAGACTCAACAACCACTATGCATAATATCAAATTGAAAGGTTTCAATTCAAACAACTTGCGTCACAGCACCAACACTACTCTCAACACCCTTCTCCTTCTCACCATTCACCTCAACATCAACATCAACCCCATTATCCCCATCTTCATTGGCCCCACCATCAACACCATCAGCATTACCTCCAGCAGCAGAACCACTACTAGCACCTTCCATCAGCCTAGACTCAATACCATTCAACAACTCCTGATCGATTTCTTCAACGGGTAAATCACAAATATTACTAATTAGTTTCTTGTAGAGGAATAATTTAGCTTGTGTTTTTCTTTCGGCGAGTTGTTCTTTCTTGAGTTGTTTCAGGGTTGCTATGTTGTCTTTGTCGGCTTCGGTTTCTTGTGATGTTGTGGTTGTGGCTGTGGATTTGGATTTGGTTGGGGTATTGGTGTTAGAGTTAGAGCTGGAGCTGGAGTTGGACATTGTAACATCTTTGTCTTCCTTGTAATCGGTGGCTGCGGTGGTCGAAGTGGTGGCAGCGGCAGCGGCACTGGTTGAAGAATTGGCAGTGTTCGAAATATCAGTATCCGCATCGGCATTGGCCACATCAGACTTAGACTTGGACTTGTTGGCCTCATCACTTTCATCAATCAACTTCGAAAAATCATCACTATCATAACTATCCAACAACTCAGCAAACCCAGCTGCCCCACCATTAGCAAACGAAGTGACACCACCAGTGAACGCAATAATCGAAGAAATCAACTTCCGTCTACCAACTTGCAACAGAGTCAACTCAACAGCCAACTTCTGAGCCTTATCATAATCATCTGATCCGGGGGCAGGTGTGTCATCTGGGATCTTCATTTCTTCGTTATTCACCAACTTAGCTAGTTCCAGAGCCTGTGAACGCTCGTAGATGTTCACGAGATAGTTGGATTTTTCTTCAAATTCTTCACGGAATGAAATCAGTTTGTTCTGGAGTAACATATCAAGGTTTTCTTCGGAACCGTTGTGACGGTGGAATGATGATGGCTTCAATTTCATTAAGGAACCAGAACTAGAGATGGAGGTGTCATGATCTAAAAACCGTTCATAATCAACACCTACATCATCTTTGAAAATATCCTGTAATAACTGTCTTGAATTCTTATCCAACACTTCAATCTCCTCTGAAATTCCCTCTAGGGTCCTACGATTATGTTCGATCTCCTCTTTCTTCTCAGCTAACTCAGTATCAAAAGTCTCATTCAGACTGGCTAGTACGGTAGGAAACTTTTCTTTGAAATTACGGATCGTATCAGAGATCGATTTCCGACGTCTTGGCTTAGTTGGCGTGTTGTCTGAATTGTAATCATTGGTCGCTGTAGTGCTGGAAATAGGGACAACCGTGGCAGTTGTTGGCTTTTTACTTCCTGGAATAGGAGTTGATTCAAAACCCATCATCGTAACATCCTGATCCTTGTCTTCGACATCCACATTGTGATTCTGAGTCATCATCAAATTCTTCATCTTTCTATCCAATCTTAGCGTAGCACCATTACCAGTACCAGCGTTGGTTGACAATTTAGTTGAAGAAGGAATGGGAGCAGCATCCTGTGAGATTTGAAATCTGTTGTTATTGTAACCACCACTTTGATATATGTTTTCCTTATTCTCGGAATTGAAATTGGAGACGTTGTTCATAGAAACATCGATTTCTTCTCTCGTTGCATCTGGGTCTTGATCTTGAGGACTGGTATCCAAGTTACCCGGTTGCTGCTGTTGTGGGACAGGAGCCATAGCTAAACCAGAAGCAGAAGGTTGAGACTGAGACTGACACTGGGTCTGAAAATGAAATTGTTTTGGAAGACCCAACTTTCTAGAATTAGGTGATCCTGAATCTGGTCCATCAATTGGACAAGGAACAATCAAATCAGTATTAGGAGCAGAAGGAGTGAATGGACCTTGACTATTACCAGAAACAGTACGAGACCCACTTCCAACACTTGATTCACTACGACCACCAAAAACACCAATGACAGGAGCAGGAGCCAACTCTCTGTTCATCTTCATCTTTCTTTCCAACTCCAACTCATTCAAAGCACCAACCGGGATATTCGAAGCACCACCAACTAGTTCCACATCGGCACCGTATTGGATCAAAGATTTGATGAACCATGGAACACCACTTTTCAACGCTAGGTGGAGTGCAGTTTGGCCCGAGTTATCTTTATGGTTGATTAGAATCTTGAGTAGGTTTTTGCTGCTGCCATTGGATTTTGATTTTGAATTGGAATCAGATGGCGAATTGGAGTCAGAATTGTTAACTCTTTCAGCTTCTCTCTGTTGAAACTGCACAAAATTGACAATCTCCTCAAAATAATAACACAAACAATTAAACTTATTAGCTACCTCACTCAATTCCACCAAGTAATGCAGTGGAGTTCTACCTTTACAATCAGGCACAATAAGGCATTGTCTAAGCAACCCCAAGATAGGTTTGAAATTTTTCATATCGTACGAGTTCGTAAAATGTATCAATTTAGACAAACAGTTCATCCCAGCCAAGTTCAAAATCAATGGGTCTGCATCATGGGAGATCAACAAATGGATTATATTTTGTGAAGCCAGAGCAGCAGCCCAGTGTAATGGGGTGTGGCCTTCTGAGTCAATGGCATTGTTGATTTGGAAATCAGGTGGTGGTGTAAGTAGGAATTGTGGGATAGGCACGTTGTCACTGCTGAAGAACATGATTAGTTGGTCTGTGTAGTATTCGTCTGCTTCCATTTGAGATTGTTGACGTTGAAGTTGAGGTTGGGTTGTGGTTTGAATTGGTGGTGCTAGTTCGTTAGGTTGGGATATTGGTGGAGGAGCAGCAGCTGATGCTGAAGGCATCGCTATATGGGTATATTGTGGTTGCGACTGTGCCTGTGTTTGCTGTTGTAATTGTGACTGTGAAGACTGTTGTTTACGTTGTTGATATTTCGTATAGAGATGTTGAGAATAAGCTTCATCTGCAGAAGTATCTGAATCGGTTCTAGTGAGTTGCATTTCCTCACGTGATCCATCTTCAGTTGAAGTTGAACCACCATAAGTTGAAAACTGTTGTTGCTGTTGTTGTGGATGAAACTGCTGTTGTTGCTGTTCCTGTTTAACTTTGGAGTTCTGACGTTTGGATAACTGATAAGAAACTTGATTGTACATGGCAGCATACTGGGCTTGTTGTTCTTGTAACTTCATGAAATCAGCATCTTCAGAATCGGCGGGGTTTGGTGGTAACACTTGGGCAGACGCAGGAATTGAAGGGTGCGGAAGGGCAGCTGGTTTATGTGGTTGTGATTGGGGTGGCAACTGTTGCTGAAGGGGATGCATCTGTTGATATTGTTGCTGTTGCTGAATATGCATAGCTTGTTGTTGTTGTTGCTGTTGAAGATGATGGTGATGAGGAAGAATAGGAGGTTGCATTTGCATTTGTAACTGTTGTTGTTGGGCCTGTTGCTGCTGAAACTGTTGTTGTAATTGATTCTGTTGTTGAATATTAGGGAAAGAATATCTTTGTTGTTGATTATGTTGTTGATTATGTTGTTGTTGTTGTTGTTGTTGTTGTTGCTGAGCAAGTTGCTGAGAAACAGGAACCTGTTGTTGCAAAGAATAATGACGAGAAGCAGGCGGCATTCCACCAAAAGTCGGAGGCAAGCCAGTTAATTGCATGGGAAGATCCATAGTTTTCTTACCCACAGGAGATTGTTTCTTTGAAGGTCTATTCCCATTACCTTCACCTTTCGGCTTTCTTTTTCTAGTTTGGGACTGACTAGCAGACACTAATTTTTTTAAAGGACCATCACGATCAGGATCATAGTATAACACAGAGGTATGATCTTCAGGGATTTTATGTTTGATAGCCAAATTTCTTGCAGTTTCTAAAGGAACCCAAGTTCCTTGGAACCGGCCATAACCTCCTTGAATTTTTTCATGTTGCAATTGATGAACTTCACGTTCCAGTAATCTTGTTCTTTGAGCTTTGCCAAAACCGGCAACTTTGAGTACTTGTGTTGCATTGACCCAGTTATCTGAACATCTACGCATAAGCGGGATGTTGTTGATGGTACTCTCATAGACATCAACCTTATGATATGAAGATAGAATTGGAATGTTCAGTTAGTTAGTACATAAATTGAACTGATCAAAAAAGGGAAAAGGGGAAAATTTTAAATTTTGGTGGGAACGGGAATGAAGTGAGGACATACCTTTGAGTAAGTGGCGATGTGAACTTCCACCATGGTGTAGATGACAGAAATAGTGGGATATGTATGTGATGGGTACTAGAGTGTGATTTATGTGAACTCTCCTGTATATGCCGTCTGTGTTGGTGGTGAAATTGAAAAGGGAACGATCAGAATTGTCGTGTTGGGAACTTGAACTTGAATTTGAACTTGGGATATGAAATCAGATGATCAAGTGTTGCCTAACAAGTTGAAGGAATGGAGAATGTAACTTGTGACTTGTAAGTGCACAGACGGATCGTTGACTCGTTGTGTTTGTGAAGATTGTTGAAGCAGAAAAGAGGCAACAGGGAACAGGCAACAGGCAACAGGCAACAAAGTCTAGTGTAGTTTGTGGTGTTAGTGGAATTTGGAAAGGGACACAAGCACAAGGGACGACAAGCAGTGATCGAAGGGAGAATCAGTTTTGCAAAGACGGGTAGTACGTACTGGTAAGCTAAGCACTCTCATTCTCACTTTCACTCTCACTCTCACTCTCACTCACTAAGCAAACCAAATTTAATTTTCATTTTCATTGGCCCTGACACTGTCTGATCTCGATTCTACTCACCTTCCGCATTGGGAATAATTACACTTTTGTCATTTTGGCGTTTTGCCCTTTTCGGACGACGTGTCGCTCTTTCTCTCTCTCTCACTTTAATTACTTTAATGCATTTGACAGCTCCCGTGTCAGTAAGATCGCTTAATACAGCTAGACTCGCGTGAAAACTGCTATAAAGGGAAAGAATTCGAGATCAGGTCTTTCTTTTTTTTGGAATTTGGAATTTGGAATTTGGAATTTGGAATGCTTGCAATTGGCATTCTGGAATTATGAGCTAATCTCTATCCCCGTTGTCTCTTTAAGTTATTGGTTACATAGTGTAGTACTCAGATTTCTCAGATTTCTCACATGATTTTCACATTCCCTGTGATTTTGAACATACCCCATGTTTACCATCCTCACAGTTACATGTCATACATAACCTGCGTTTTTTTCATATAGATATTAGATATGCGATGACCATCTGTCGCCCTTACCTATGGCTACGGGCTGTTTCATGATAATCTCATGACCCATGAAATCGACGGCTGGATACAAGTTAATGAGACGTGTGTAATTACCTGCCAGTTAACTTTATTAATTAATATGATGTTGATTCGATGCTATTTTTGATATCATTTCCATGGCACTGCTACGTTGCTGTACTACTAGTAACTACGCGTGCTTATGGGTCTTAATGTCTATAGCCGACCACATATGTCGTGAGCTGAGCATATGGAAGTATTGACTGTTGAAAATTCGGTTCACTGGCATGATTTTAATTTTCAGTGTTCTAAGCTTATATAAAAGTCTGGACTTCACAGTAGTAGGTACTACCACCTACTACCACGGTAGTTCTACTGCCAATACTAAATAGTTCTACTTAATATAGTGGAATTTGAGATCTCTATTACTAGAACTTGACGAGAGTCGGAGAACGGAGCCGGACGTTTCCATAATACCCAATTGAGAAGGATATCGATGATTTTTTATCTGGGTTTAGCCGTAGGACTCTAGGACTCAGGAATGCGTGTGTGCGTGTGAAGGCTATCATCCGACTCCTTCCCGATTCGGCCGTCTTACTCAGACTTGATGGCCGGCTGGCTCTAACAAGTAGTACATACTGTTCAAGAACATGTTGGATTATGGATACATATATGAGTGTTATATATAAACCTACAGGATGTACAGACACTTCAATATATAGTAACTAGCACATGCTATCAATTTCAGGTTTCGCCTCAGGTGCTTTAAGGTTAACGCTACCTCTAGCTTATACACCTGCATGTGGTCAATTACGTATTTTACTTATACTCTGCTAGGTTAAATGAGAATATGAATCCTGGACCTGTTAACTGAATAGCAGCTTCCATCGAGGCAGAACTCAAAAGCTCAGTACGTACAGAACCTATTCACAGGAGCTTATATAATTATGTAGATAAACGTTAAGCCAGTTGAATTCTCTAGAAGAGATAACAATTGTACTTTTACGAAAGAGGAAATAAAGACTTGTCTGTTAGCAGAACCCTTTATATACTCATCACAACAAAACAGGACAAACAATGTATAAGCGTATAGTATTATTATACAATTCTGGTGTGTGGTAATCAAGTTATCTGGAGAAACCTGATTCACAGAAACACATATAAGTCATGTGATCCAAATGGAGAAAACTCTACCTACTCGTTTTCACATAGGTTACTTTGGAGTAGACCATCCAAAATTTGATTCTCTTGTGTTTCTGTTCTTCACTGTCATCCACTGCTTCCTCTTTTCACTTAAACCAATGTGAAGGCTTCAAAACAAATAAACTTTTCACTTCATCCAAGCTCTTTCCGCTGAACTTAGTAACATCAATCACATTAAAATCTGGACTTTCTTGTTCTCAATACAATCGATTTGAACATACACCAAGGAAGCAGAAAACTCATTGAAAACAAAACCAAACTTTGATTCGCCATCAGCTAAGTGTACAGACTCAATCAAATTAATTGTTAAAAGGTTAGAAGGGATACGTAGTTCAGTCAAATCAATATTTTTCGACCCATGTTCTTTGAAAGAGAGTTCCAAATACGTCAAATTATCCAAAGGAGCAACAAAACATCTCCAGAAAGAAGAAAAGGATTTTTCGTATGCCCATAGATCAGCAGTCAATGATTTCAACGTTGTTGGAATTAGACCTTTCAATTTTCTAAATGAGCTAATTTTCAAACCTGTGAGCGATGGGGGAAGCATAGATGCAGGGAAACTGAATCTCCAACATCCAATGAAATGAATTCTAGAGATTCCAGATTGTACAATAGAAGCTCGTACACCAGTTCACACATGCCTTAATGAGAGTACACCTCAAGATTTATATGAGTTGGTGATAGATGATGAATTAATGTCCTGAGCTCCAAATACAAGCTATTGAATTCGTCGAGGTATGGATCGAAAGTGCTGGTTTGAACAGAGATGTTTAAATCCAATTTTATACAGTTATTTAATTCTTTCACTTCATCAAAGTTGGCAATCTTTCAGATAGGAATGTTCATGTTGGGTGGTAAACCACTGAAGTTTTTTAATGTAACACCTGATATATGCAACAAAACATATCAGTTTTATTTATGCCAGGAAGGGGTTCCATAATGGAAAGTCTCTTGTATAAACGGAGCAATTTGTGTGTACTTGTAAAGTTTTCAGCAAGGGTGGACATAAGTGTTGATGCCGTTATTTTAACGTCTCTGGACTCCATCTCTTCTCCTTGTGTTATATGAAAATCTGAGTTTCTGGCAAGCAAACGGTTAGCAACATCACCAAAATCAATTTTCTTACACACAGAAAAATGTTTTTCTCAAGAGATCTTAGATCCTCATAATCTTTAATTAATTACAACTTCACTATTTCAAATGTGTCTTCTTCAAGTCTAGTATACTCAGACTCAAAATCACCATGTTTATTGATATCTCTTAAACGTGTGAAAAACTTTGAGATCTTAGATTTTTCAAGACCGACATTTATCAAAGAGAGTAACATAACCAATCTTATTTTCTTGGTTCCATTATTTTCATGTTTGGTACGCCAGTCTATCATCATTTTCACACACTAGTCAGTCAATCGCTCAATTATTTTACCATCAACAGCAACTTTAATCAACTTCAATCGGGGAAACTTCTGTTTTTGAATCGTTTTGAAGAAAGTAGGAGTAAGTGCCCCAACATTGTAAGTTATCGAAGTGACATACTTGAGATGATAATCGTCTTCATCATCATAGTGACACTCATATTCACTGCATCCCAATTCCAAGAAATTAGCAATATCATCAATACATTTATCAATCTCTCCAGTAAATTCCAGCTTTACCTTGATTGAATTTCCCAAAACAAACTCTTTAAACTTCTGAAATTGACAAACATGAAATATAGATTGGTCGAATATTAAATTTTGAGTAATCGTGGAAACGACATTGTCAAGCAATGGATGATATCCAATTACCGAAGTGAGTAACAACAATGGTTTAATAAATTGCAAGTCCTCTTTAATTTCAAGGTAATCCAAGACAGCTATTTTGATGATGAGAGATTGGATCTCCTGTGGTTGGGCGTTGAGCACTGTTTGAACAAATGATATATCGTGTTGTGAATGTGAAAGAGACATTTCAATTTGTTTGGCCGTTGGGGAACCCATTTGCTCTTTTGTGGTAGTTTGGCCATACCATTATCTGATTAACTCTTCACAAATCATATTTTTGGAATGTATAATGCTGTTTTGCAGTTCAGTTTCAACCAAACAGCATCAGTGCTTGCAGAAAATACACATCAGCAGATAGAAAGTGTCATAGATTAGCTAGACCGCGAGTTGGTCTGATGAAACCTAAATTCTCAACTCAACTGGAGCCTACTTCTGTTACAGGATGGATTCCTTCCTGATTTAGCCTTATTGCGGTCTCGCAAGTTTTTCATGAACTCGAGCTAATAGAAGACTTTTCTTTTAGAGTATGCACCAAACTGCCATTATGGCAAATATTCTGTTTCCATGTCCAAGACATATATCCTTTGAATTTAATTGTCAAGCGTAGTTCACGCCCATTTACAGGAACCAGCTCTGCTCAACTTTTAACAAGTTTCAAATGACATGAACAGTCAATCATTTTCCGCCTGAAGCTTTTGCAAATTTATTTGAATATTTGTGTTCATTTTGGCTAAAGAAAAAAGATTATAAGTTTAACTATTTGTGAAGAAAACTGTTCTGCATGTTTTGACAGCTTTCATGCGGCTGTTGAGAATCATATGACCCGGTCACAGGTAGGAAGGGATCTAGAAAAGTTATCTGTTTCTGCAACTTGAGTTCAAGAGTCATTAGGGCACACACCCACTCCAATTTTCAGAAACAGAATATTTCACAACAAGAAGAACACCATTTGCAAAAGCCGAATGATTAGCTGTGCTTGAAAAGGTGGTCTATTTCACAATATTGGTTCAATCTGTTATTCATCACTTTTTTCTTTCTGACATTCAACAAACCACAGTCAATCAGTCTAAGAACCTATCAAAATGACCTACTCTCACTATCAAAACTACAAGTACTACAGTTACTGAAACACTGACTTCACTTGCAACCGTCTTCACTTTAAGCTCCATGACATCAGTGGTTTCCAAAGCTATTGATATCACTTTAGAAGGGAACTTCTTTCAAAAGGTTGTATACAGACAGTGACTGTATGGATCACAACATCTACCAAAAAATATGTTATCATGAAAATGTCATTGCTCAAGGAATCATCTTTGGATCAATCAGTACCAAAGTTTTAACCCACCCAGAAATAAAGAACCACGAAGGTGATGGATTAGCTGTTTTGTTGAAGTTGAGACTGTTGCAATCTCATGTGCCAAGAAACGAGTATGAACACGCTATGCAATATGCATAACTTCCCAAATATCCTTGAAGAACAACCAAGTGATTATGATTTCTATATTGAGAGATACTCATTTTTGCTGTCCCAAATTAAAAAAGGTTCCTAAAGTTGGTACCTTTTTGACTCAAAAAGGCCATCAGATATTGATTAAAGAGTTTTCTGTCTTCTAGACATACCCAGTCCGTCACTAAGTTGTTACAACTGAGAGGTGTTTCTTCCCATTCATTTCGTAAATTCGACACAATGAAAGAAGAGTTGATTGAGACTATTGGACGCACTAATCAAAACATCAAATGATGCTTAAGAGACATCGTCATTAAAGAGTTTGAAACTATCAGAGAGAGAAAACCAGTATCACTGACTGCTGACTCTTACCCAACCTCTCGTTACAAATCAAGTTTCAGAATAATTATTGTTAAAACAAAGAACACTAGGATTATATGCTGATTACTGATTGTACCAAAGAAAATCGAAGACAAGAAAACAGAACACTAATCAAAATCTGAAAAAGACAAAAGAGCAAATAGAATTAAGAATCATATATTATCACGATACTTAAGTTGCATGAATAATCTCTATCATTTTGAATGCAGCATCTGATAAACAACCATTGAGTCAAGATGATCCCATAGATTTCAAATTTTTTGGAGCTGAAGTCTATCAAGAAAACTACTGTTGTTCCAAGTACCGTTTCTTAAAATTTGTTTACCCGATGATAGATTAGTGGATATATCTACACTGTTTTAGAAATTGTTATTCGGATTGCTTGAGGGCAGGTCTAGATATATATACGTATATACGTATATTTTTAAAGCTACACAATTTATATTTTAACAGCTGGAAAAATAATATTAATTAATTAAGGACCGAAATTTATTTGAGGATCACTGCATGCAGCCTGCATGGACTATATCGACAGATGTAATTTTTTAACAAAGTTTCTCATCGAATTCACACGATACAAGAAGGAAGAAATTTTGGACGCGACTTAGATATGTCGTTTCCATAGTTTTCACAGCTTTTATCGATTGTATATTAATTAGCAAAGATCAATAAATTAATTGGACTAAAGATAAATATAGTATAAATATAATCGACTGGTGAAACTTGTGAATGAAAAACGTATATATATATGTGTTCATATATGCTTTCATTCTCAATTTATAATCAATTTGATCTTCTTATACGCTCTGGTTCAATTAGCTGTCATTTGCAACCCATTTGAACTGGCATTCCGGTTTCAAAACAAATAATCTTTTCAGTTGATCAAAAGTCGATGTCTTCATATTCCTTACATTAACATAACTTGGACAAATGCTATTCCTGTCACCAATGATTTGGAAATATATCAAAGAAGATGGCAACTGATCAAAAATATAGTTAGCTTGTCTAACTATATTCCAGTTAATTAATGTAATTGTGAGAATGCCAGAAGTATTTGGAGCTTCCTGAAATTAATTATGATGTTGTTACGGAAAATGATTTTCAGATATAACAGACCTTCCAACGGGTTAATGTAACGGGACCAGAAATAAGAAAACGATTCTTGGTATCTATATGTTAAACTGACATCCAAAGATTTCAAATTTGATGGTAATTGACCTTCCACTGGTCTAAAAAGCGGCAATTTGTGACTTATTGGCGATGGGGGAAGCAAGTTTAGAGACGAGAATGGCAAAACTTCATGACCTTCAAATGTAAATGATTTCAGTGAATCTAGAATTCCTAAAGCCAACTTGTATGCGGAATTCTTTATTTTATGGACCAAAATACCTACAGAAAAGGATAACGTAAGAGGCTTCATTGTTAGGGACAAATCATGAATAAGAGTTTTAAGTTTAGTGGTGATATTCTCAAGGTTCTCCAAAAAAGAGGGACCGGTAACTTGATTAAACAAATCTATGGTCACATTCACATTGCCGAGCTCGCTAAGTTCGTCAGAGTTTGAAACCTTAGGAATAATAGCATCAGAAATGAACAATTGTCTTAAGTGAAGCGGTAAACGTATGATGTAAGGCTTTGAACCACTTATCTTAAGATTACATAAGTACAAAGATGAGACAGTTTCAGCTAAAGAACTTAAGCACTTGCAACGGATTGTACAAGATTTCAAATCTAATTTCCGCAGTGAACTTATATTTTGAAAGCTATTGGAAGGTTTAAACTTGAGATATTCTGCTGTAAAGTCTATGGCGTGGTTAAATCCTCTTTGAATTTGAAACTCTGGAAAAAATAGACAAGTAATACTTGGATGATAATTATAAAATCTCATTCCCTTACAAATGGAAAGAATAGTTTCAGCATAAGTAGTTAAGTCAATATTATGTTGATCCAAAGATATTGCTGAGATATTATTCAGGGAATTGGAGATACCATTAAGTGAAAAGTCATAACCCTCACATTGAAACCAGAGATAACCAAGTAATTCAAATTCAAAATTATCAAATCTATTAACTTCAAGTAGCCTGGCAAAAAGTTCTGAAATCATGGGTTCACTGGGGCCTTTATGGCTTAGACTCATTGAGAGGACCAAACGGTTTTTAGTGTATCCCTCTTGGTTATCCTTGGGGCGACACTAATCAATCATCATCTGAACCAATTCATCATCAAGAAGTTTAATATCATCAAAATCCATGTAAACTTTGATTAATTTCAACTGACGAAAGTTCTTTTCTTTTACAATAGCTAATATATCTTCTAGATCACCAAATTCACAATTCACTGAAGTGGCAAATTGGATAGGGCCATTAGCCAAATGCCCTCCTCGAATGTAAATCACATTATTACCAAACCGAATATCGTAGAGATTCACCTTTCCATTTGAAAGCAAACTCACGACATCTAGATTGCACAAACTTAACAACTGCACCGCTGTGAACGTCCAGCGAATTAGATTTCAATTTTATCTTGATTGACTACTCAGAAATGAACTCTTTGAATTTCATAAAGTAATAAAACTAACGATTCATTGAAATTGACTTTCTGGATTATCTCAGCAATAACATCATCGAGAAAAGAATCCAAGCCCATCAAGGATGTAAGTAACACCAATTATTCCGTATTCCGAATGCTGTTGCTGATACCAATATATTGGATGATAACCATTTTGATGACCAGATAATGAATCTCTAGTGGCTGACCAATGACCACTGTTTGAACGAAGAGTGTGAGGGCGATTGACGTGTCATTTGATTTTTTGAAAGCCAATAAACACCAATTACCGTTTTATATTTTTGTATGTTGTCTGGAATTGAAACAATTGATGAAGTACCTGTTATATTATCTTGTGTGTGTGTGACTGGATATCGTATAACTGGCATGCAAACACACGTTTTAGAGTTCTAGTAACTAGTTTGACGCGCCTCTCGAATCTTTCGACCCTTAAGATCGCGTCTGGGTAATGCCTGAGTTTCTGAAGTATATATGACAGAGATCGTCAGTTTAACGGTATATAGTGATGATCATAGAACATGCAATTGCCAATACTATTTAATAGATACAATTCCTAGTTAGTAATCTCAGTGAACAATAAATTATAAAATAAAGCAATATAAGAGAAGAGAAGAGAAAAAGTATTTTGAGAAACGTACAACATGGAACAATTCAAACAGAACATGCAAGAGTTCATAAACACAAGATAAATCAAAATGACTTAAAAACAAAAACAGAAAACAAAACACAAACTAATAAGAAAACAGAAATGACGTTTAGGTTCTATAACCAACAACAACCCAATACAAACTTACTCAGCACCAAGATCAACACCACCAATAGCCCAAATCTCCTTCTCATCTTCAATCTCATCAGAGAACATAGCCTCACGATCACCACCAGCAGCGATTCTTTCTCTCTCGATACCAGCCAAACGATGACCGACTCTCTTAGTATACTCGGTAATCGATCTCATTTGCAAAACGGCACCAGCAGCCGTACTCACAGTAGCTTGTCTTGCTTTAGAAGCAACCCAGTCATTGAACAATTTGGCGGATTCGTCTTCTACCAATTTGAAAATGGCAAGGAAACATTTCTCAGAGGCAAGTTTAATTGGGATGATTGGATCACGGACATTACCAAAAACAGATGGGGCCAAGATGTCGTAGTTCGGTGCGATACAGATGTCGTATTCGAATCTGCAGACTGTTCTGATAACCACTAGTGAGAGTCTTCTAGTGTCAAGTGAGTTAGAGACTGGTTTAGACATCGTGATACATAGTTGGTTGATTAGTTTGTTTATCGATTGTTTCACTTCATCGTCTTGATCAAAGTCCTTCAATGATAGAAGCAATTTACCAGTAGCAACGGTGGCGTTATCGGATACATATGCCATTGGGGATTGTAATGCTTCGATAATAAAGTCAACCACCTCATGCAACAAACCAGCAGACAAGATATGTTGCGGAGAGTTCTTGAGGAAGGCGTTCAATGTCAAAATGGCAAATCTGGAAGAGTTAACATCAGTCAAATCGGCATCCAAAATTTTGGCCTTGACCATCTTGGCGGCCTCTTCAGTGGACAAAATCTTAGACAATGCACCAATCAATTTAGCATATGCCACGGCGGTATCTGTACTCACAGACTCACTAAACATTTCCTTTTCAACCAAGGTCATGACACCGTTCTTGGAAGATTCACTCATCTTTGCACCGGCCTTATCGACAACCTCTAATAACGCCTTCAACATGGCGGTCTTGACACCAATATTTTCTTCACCTGTGGCAGCCTTAGCACCACCCAACAACTCAGTAACCAATGGATCAACTCTAGGTTGGAACTCAATTAAAGTACCCAAAGCCTTAGCAGCTCTGGTTCTCAACAACTCATTAGATGGATCACTTAATGATTTGACAAATGTACGCTGAAGTTGAGGAATGAATGGACGTAAGAATTGTGGAATTTTGGCGAACAATTTGTTCAATGCTAACAAAATGGCACTCTTCACATCACCACTGAATCTTTCACCAATAACTCTGATTAATGGACCAACGATGATAGTGACGAATGGTTTCAATGCTGTAGCAGGAGTATAGTCAACAACTCTGGCAATACCATTTGCTGAACTTTCTCTTTGTTGACCGTTACCATACATCAAACCATGCAAGAAGATTGGTAAGATACACTTTGGACCTCTTGGTAAAGTGAACACGTACAAGTCCTTGCCTGGTTTTCCAATCAATGATAGAGATTGTTCTGCTGGTTGGATCAATTTGTCTAATGATTCCTTTGGTTGCTTCTTCACCAATGAAGTCAATGCTTGTAATGCATTTTTAGCAACAGTCTTATTGTCATCATCCAAGGCAAAAATACATTGAACCATCAAATCATGAGTGTAGACAGAGTAGTCCAAAGTGGATTCCAAGAAGAAAGTTGGCAACACTTCATAGATAACAGCGACTCTTTTTGGATCTTCGTGTCTCATCAATGCCAAAATTTGTTGCATGACAGCATGACAACCTTCATCAACATTAACGGAAAGCAAAGTACCACTTAAAGCCTCAACCAAATCAGATCTGTTTTCATCACCAACAATGATAGCATCAACCAAAGAGTTGATAATGGTTGAAAGTCTCTTGAACAAAGCAGAACCAGCGACTTGAGCCAATGCACCCAAGGCACGGGCCTTGATTGGTGGAGTCAACAACGATGGAATCAAAATTGGGAAAATGACATCGGCCTTGGTTGCCATGATTTCTTGCAATGCAGACAAAGCATTTTCGGAATCGGAACCATCCAACATATCCAACAATTGAGGAATAACTTCATCAACGGCAGAGTTACCAACGGAATCTTGGAACACATCAAAGACCAAAGCAGATGCTTCTCTGACAGAAGGGTTAGGATCAACAAGTGTATCACGGATGATATGAACGAAACTGTCATGAAATTGATTGACATCAACTGGAGAACTGGATTCGATCAATTCACGTGTAGCGATACAGATACCTTGCTTAGCATCAGAATCACTAGATGTAATTGAGCTTTCCAAAGTAGGCATCAATTGAGACAAAGCATTACCACCAACACGTCTAACCATCTCACCCAATGTAGTAGCAGCAATATGTCTTTGCACCTCATCTGAAGAAGCCAATCTACGGACAATGATTTGAGTAAGGGTAGGCAAGATCTCCTTGACGGCCTTAGGAGTATTAGCAACCAAGGCTTTCCAGATATTGACAGATTCAATTCTAACAGGACCAGAAGTATCGGATCTGCAGAGGAACAGAGATGCCAAAATATGGGATCTTCTCTCTTCACCAAGAACCTCAATCAATGCTTGGTTAACGTTATTTGAAAGGTTAACCAAATCATCAGTAAGCTCTTGTTTACCACTGATACCAGAAATCTTGAACAATAAGTCACCAAGCAATTCAACAGAAGACAATCTAATACGTGAGTTAGAGTCAGACAAACCTTTCTCCAATTCAGGCAGCAACAAATCAACAGCCTTGGTAGCATAGTTGGTAACGATAAGACGACCGGATCTCAAAGCAGTATCTCTGATATCTTCATCGTTATCAGCCAAACCATTTAAAATAGGAGGAATGGTCTTTGAAATGTATGGAGAGAATTGGTTACCGAAACAAACAGGCAAGAACAATAGCAAAGGCATGAAACCGGCACGGATGTATGATTTCTTAGACATGGTACCGGCAAGAATAGTAGGCAACATGCTATCCAACTTACTAAGACCCAAGCCACTGATGATTTCAGCCAATGCTTGAGCAGCACCCATTCTATCACCGGCACTGTACTCATCTTGCAATGTGTCCAATAGTCGAGGAATCAATTCAGGGAATCTTTCTTCACCCAGTTTCTCAACCAATGAACCCAATGCACGGGCAGCGGTGGCTCTTGTTTGTGGAACTGGATCAACGATGGCGGTTTCTAATTCAGAGACTAATTGATGTAAGTATGGTCCCAAATCTTTGGAGTCGACCAAGATGGCCATGTTACCGACAATTTGACATGCTTTTCTCTTCGTGTTGGACGATCTTTCATGCATACCTCTGTGGATGACGTGTATGATCAAAGCTAATGAAGGACCATCGATATAATGAACAAACTGGGTGTTAATCAAAGCATCCAATGCATCAAGAGTATGGTTGGTTGGATCACCAATGGCTTTCAACAAGGTAGGAACCAATTCTTGAATCTCAGGGTTTCTAATAACTTCACCGAACTTCTTCAACGATTGATCAGCGGCCTTTCTGACTTCTTTATGTGTATCATTCAAAACACCAACTATGTTAGGAACGATGGTTGGCAAGGAGGCAGACAACTGTGCTGGGTCTAAGTAAGCCATGGAACCCAGCAATTCAACAGAACCCTTCTTACTTCTCCAAGCAATATCATCTAAGTTGCTGATTGCCAAAGGAATCAATTTCTTGACACCATAACTGGTTGTGTTCTTCATCATCACTCTCGTGGCATAATCAGTGGCTTCACGAACTTCAGCTGAATGATCACCCAAGTTCTTCAACACAATAGGCAAGATTTCAATGACATAAGGTTCAAACAAAGCACCCAAAGATTGAGACAAACATTCAAATGCAAAAGAGACACCTTCTCTCTTCTTAGCATCCTTCTTATCATCTGAAGCCTCAGTCAAGTTACGAATGATATCGTAATCAGCCAAACTCTTGATACCGGCACCCTTAACCAAACCAGCGATACCGTAAGCGGCACCTCTTCTATGAGCCAAGGTTTTACCAGACACCAACTTCTCAAACAAGTTATCGAAATGCGAACTTAACTTGGTCTTAGTGGCAGGAACCAAAGGAGCAATACACTCCGACACGGCGAATTGAACGTCTTCAGAAGGTGTATCCAAAGCCTTCAACAATCTCGTAACGATATCATCGAGTCTAGGATCAGACTCATCCAAATGACGAGCCAAACTACCGTATAGGATAATGATACTTTCCTTGATATGATCCTGGACTTTACTACCTTCATCTTTCGCAGCCAACCCTTTCTCAAAGATGTCGATCAACACTTCAACGTTGGACTTACCCTTAGCGTCAATGATGGCCAACCCAGCATCTTGTAACTCGTGTCTCACGTGCTCTTCCTTGTCACCGAGTGCTCTACCATCAGTTAGGAAAGTGAACACTTGTTCGACGGTCTTAGAGTCGTCAAAACCAGGAGCTAGGTATTTAAAAGCTAGTGCAACACCACTTCTTTCCTCCCATGGATCAACGTTGTCTGTGGCGGATTTGATAACTAAACCGAATTTGTCTTTCTTTGGTGGAGCTGGTTTTTCTTTGAATTTGTAGAGTTCTAAGAGCTCATTCAATGTCTGAGAGAACAATTCTGGAGATTTCAACTCGATCACAGCGTGGGCAAGGGCCTTACCGATGGATAATCTGATACCGTTATCTTTGTTACCCAAGTATGAGACCAATTTGTGTGGCACGGTTTCATCTAATTCAAACTTACTGTCTTCCCAAATAGTTTTAGCGATTTCCTTGTTGGTTTCTTCGTTATCGAAACAAGCAATGAACAGTTCCTCGTTGAATTTCAACTCAGTCAAATCAAATTCTTCATCTAAGGCTTCCAAAACAGCAGTTCTAACAAACACAATAGGATCAATGACCTTTGAAATAATCAACTTCAAATCGGTAGATGATGTGTTAACAGAGATATTCTGGGCCAAAGCCAAGAAACAATCCTTGGAAAGCTTAGCTTTGGTAGGAACAGTAAGCAAAGTGAGCAAGTGTTCCAAGATGGCGGTTCTAGGAATGGAATCATCTTGGAAAACCTCGCAATGGGACGAGACAATCTCAATAGCCAAACTCAACTGTTCTTCTTCTGGTTCTTCCACAGTGGTATCCAATCTAACCTGAGTCTTCACCTTCTTATGTTTCAATGTATAAATGGTACCGTTCTCAATAACCTTAACCAACAAAGGCAAGATGAACATCAGAGTCAACGAATCAAAACGAACTTTATCCGAAGACAACTTCAAACTGAACAACTGAGACGTCAAGATCTCATTTAGATCCTTACCGATATACACAGCAGGAACATGTTCGATATCATACAATCTCAACGTGGTAGCACCGACCCAGTTCATCTTTGACGTACCGGATAACCCATTCACTGTAGTGAACACACGGGCCATGTTCAAGAAACAGTCTGTGGATAAAGCACCCACCAACTTCTTGGCACTTTCAGACTTCAAGATGTCCAATATACGCGATATGGCAACAGGGAACCAAGTCTTTGTTCCATTATTCACGGTCTCGGCTTCAACGGACAACGCAATAATGATGTTCATGGCACGGCTTAGCTTGTTGTAATCGTCACTAATGGATTTTCTTAGCTTGGATTCCAGGGAAAGTTGTTCATTAACTTGGGCCTGTTCTTCTTTAGTCAACTTCTTAACGACTTGTTTCTTGGCCTTGACTTCTTTACGAACGCTTTGCTCCCATTTCAATGTTTCGTAGTCTTTGGAGTTCTTATCGATAACGGGTTTCTTCTGGGACTTGGCTAGCACATCAATCACCAATTCGCCTTCTTTGCCCTTCCAGATAGCTAGCTTCTCATCGTCGATCTCTTGTAATGAAGTGATGTCCAAATCGGAGTCAATCAATGGCGTGAGCAATGGGATAATCGTACCTGTGGAGATAAATGACACCAATGAGATGGCTTTACATGCAGCAGCAAAGATACCTGACTCATGAGCCGACTCGTCAGAATGTAACAAAATCTCAGTTGTAAACTTGACGATTTCGGAAGAGTACTTACCAATAACGTGACCTGGATCAACTTGAGCTCTTTGTGAGATGCCGACCCAGCCTGATTTCAAGTAAGACAAAGCCTTGTGGTTTGCAGGAACCAAAAGCTTGACAAGCAACAACTCCAATGACTCTTTAGATGTAGTTGGTGATTGCTTAGTGATTGCTGAAATGAAAGGCAAGATACGCATGAAGTTATAGTTGAGTTCGTCTTCTTCTGGTTTAGCTGGTTTCAAGTAATCAATTAGAGCTTCAACACATGACTCACCGGTGAATTTCTGATTCAAGGAGTTGCTTTCTTCTAGTAATTCAACTGCGAGTCTTCTAACTGATGGATGGATGTTAGTGGACAAACAACTATATAACCAAGCAGCACCATAGTCTTTGGAAACGGCAGTCAATGAAGTAACCAAAGCAGCCAATGCTCTAACGAACCACTCTTGCTCATCTTCTGAAACATACTTGATGTATAACTTGGAATTGGTTAGAATGGAGTCCTTGCCTTCGATGACAGACAACTTGGTTGGTAAGTCAGCTGAAATGATGGTTGAAAGCAATGATTCATCAGTGGTCAATTTCTGCAACTGGGAGAAAATGAAAACGGAAGCATAACCACCAGCGATCAACTTGTTAGTGACGGCAGGTAAAGGAGACTTGACACATTCGTTGACTGTAGCGATCAAAGAAGCAGAGACTTTCTTGAAGATATCAAGAGAGCTTGAAGTTGGAGTGGATAAACCAATGAGTGCTTTGCCTAATGAGGCGGTCCAAGTTTTTCTCAAGTTTTGTTTCTTGTCTTTCAAACCATTGGATAGAAGATCGATGGCTTTTTGCTTTGGTGTTTTGTCTAATTGTGACACATAGAAGACAAAGTCAAGTAAGGTTGATGATAGCACAGACAATGATTGTTCATGGGAGTCCTTGGCGACAATTGGAGTTAAACCAACCAACACCTCATTAGCGAAGTCAGTTGAGGCCTTAGGCAAAGCATTCAAGATTCTAGCAAAAAGAATCTTTTGTCCAACGGCAGTTGCAGTTAATGTTTTCAAGATCTTCAACAATTCTTGTAGAAGGTTGTTCAAGTTGGCTTCATCATTGGGGGATGATTTCTTTGAAATGTTGACCAAAGTTTGAGAAGCACCGATTCTGACAGATTCTTTACTAGATTTCATAGCTGCAATTAATTGGCCGAAAAACTTATTCTTACCCAAGACTTTCAAGATATCAACTTTAGATTCGTCAATACCTTCAAACAAGTAAGGACTCACTCTAGCAAATGTCAACTCTGAATTTCTCAAAGCTGATTTTTCCAAACTTGGCAAGATTATCTTTGTTAAATCATCATCAGTAACACAAAGTGCGACAAAACTTTGGAAAGTCTGTAATGCATATTGTTGGGGTATCACTTTAGTAGACAATACATCTTTAGCGAAGAAATTTACAATTGTAGATTTCTCACTGGTGAAAATATCAATCAAACCATTCTTCTTAGTATTAGCCAAACTCACGGCAGTAGCTAAAAGACCAATGTGAGCCAAAACACCAGAGATAGGTAAGTTAGCATCGCAGATGTACTTGACAAACAACTTGAGATTAGTGGCATTCTTCTGTAATGCTGAAAAGAGACCTGATCTAGCCAATCTTTGGGCAGAATGCAATATTCTTTTTCTGTGTCTTTTCCACTTGGCAGGGTCTTCAATATCTTGTTGTTCAACAGTGGCAATATTATCAACGAGGTTGACAGAAGAAAACACAAGTTCTTTAGCCAATGATTCAAAATTGTTATTCTTAGCAGATTCAGCAATCAAGAATGAGTTCCATTCTAATAAAACCAACACATCCGTAGAAGCCAAAGGTTTATTAGACAAATCATGAACGAACTTGGCAAACACTTTGAAGTATCTTTCAGGGTTAATAGACAAGAAAATTGCAAATGATTGTAACACCAAGCTATCGAATTTAGAATTTAGAGGGTTGTTCGTATAAGTTTTCAAGATGGACAGACAAATCAAATTCAATTGGATATCAAATAACTCACTGTTTTTCAATTTTAAGATGGAGTTCAGTTTGTTGATTGAGTTAACTTTGTTTGTAGTTGAAGATGATTTAAGAAGTCGAAGCAGAGGTTCAACTTCTGTTTCATACAACCCATCTGCATCTGATCCCATTTTTTTGTATGATTTTTTTGTTATGGTTTTGTTTGAACAACAAATAAATGAATGAGAAATGGGAAATGAAAAATGAGAATTGAGAGATGTGCTATAGGTTGTGGGTGTTGTGGAGTTGGGAAAGGTGATAAAAGGTTGTTCCCTTTTGGCCACTTGCACTTGTGTTGAATCTGATTCCTCTGAAATATTTTTCGACATACTCAAGCAGTGCTCAGTGCTCACACTAGCCACTCGCAATTTCTCGCAAATAATCGACATCCACGGTCTTTGGACCGAGAGTAAAAACGACAATTTGTCGACGCGTCGAAAAAAATTATATAAGAAAAAATTTTAGTAGAAGAGTTTACGCGCCACTCAATGATGACGCGTGGTCTGGTGAGTCTGGTGAGTCTGGTGAGTCTGGTGAGTCTGGTGAGTCTGGTGAGTCTGGTGAATCTGGTGAGTGTACTGTGATGGATCCCTGGTCAGTAGGTACGTGTACGGGTGTATGTTGTGGGTTTCCTTATTGGGCCAATTTCATCCTTCACACACAGAATGAGTTGCCTGTTTGATTCAAATTCACCCATACCAGTCTATCTTACTTTGCCTGCCTGTCTATAATTCTTGATAGTGTCTACTCTTCTGTCTCTTAAGTTGGAACTCTGAGTCTACATTCTCTTTCAAAGCAGCAATTCCCGCCCTGCCATTTCACACTCTGAAGCCTGATCTCCTTTTCTCCAACAAGCAATTTCAACCAACCCATTTCACCCGAGTGAGGCAAAAGAAAATCTTACACGTTAGACAACCACTGTCCACAACTCACGATTAACATTGTTACCATTCACCATTAACCAACGCATATACCGTGAAACACATTCTCCTTATCCTCATCCTAGTATGATATCCAGCGAAATGACAAAAGTCGACAACATAAAAGCACAAGAAGACATCATTGCTGAAAAAATCTTGAAAAGAGCTGAAATCGCCAGAATTACAAGACAATTGAAATCAAAGTTATTCAAAGCTGGTCTTAAAGTTCGTGAATCTCAAGGTAAGTTACCATCTCCATCAAAGACTCCTCAAAAAGAATCCAATTTCATTACCGACACCAATACCAACACCAATGCCAGTGTCAATGCCAATACCATCAGTACAACTACCACTCCTAAGACTACGCGGATCACTTTAGTTGAACCAGGAGGTAGAAGTAGTCAAAAGAGAACGTCTCCTTACAAACAACCAAGATCAAACTACACAACTCCTTTGAAGAGAAAACCGTTATTGGATTCGGATGAAACTGAATCTGAAAATTCATCACCTGTGAAGAGACTCCATTACCACTCCAACATTCCATCATCACCATTCTGTTCACAAAACAGTCCTCTCACTCAAAGAACCTATTCTCAACACTCTCAATCTCAACTATCTCAAAAGGCGTCTTCATTATCTGCCCAAACCACAGCAGCATCATCATCATCTCAAATTCCGCCAAAGACGCCACCTCCAGCAAACCACAAATTTGCAGCATTGGCAAAGACCCCAACTTCAACATCAAGCACCGTTGCCAAATCAGAGGCATCCCAAGCACTACAGAATGCCTTATTCTGCACACCAAAGACATCAGCATCGATCACAAACAGATTTAAGGACTTCAGAACACCAAATAACAACTCTGCTGCCAAATACACGAACGACAAAGAAGAAGGAGCAGACCTATTGCTTTACATGTCGAACTCACCAGCTAGAACAACCCCAGCTACAGCCAGGGACAGAGAGACAAGGGATTACAATCAACTATACATGAATATCTTACAGACACCTAAACCTGTGGGCCACTTAGTCAGTTCTGATGGGTCCACCAGTAATGCCCACCATCATCATGGTCAAGATCCTGATGTCAGCGTTCCCAATATCAACGTTGACTCAACTGCGATTACTGCTACCCCGCCTTCTTCTGCTGCTAGACCTCCTCGGGTCTCGTTTGGGTCAGTAACGCCTTCGGTGCTCAATGGTGCTACTTCGAACCTTATGATGTTGGGCCACGGGACTCCTTCTGGGTCTTCGAGAAATGGTAATGGTTCTGGTGCGAATGGTAGCAGGAATGGAAATGGGACGTTGGCTATCGCTATGCCTACGACACCTACTTCAGCTAACATGTTGCCTATTCCCGATTCTCTTCTTTTGAGTACCCCTAATCAACCAACTTCGAACTCTGGTAATGGTAACTCAATCCCTACTTCAAACCCAACCAACATCAAATCCACAACTTCCAACGATTCACAATCCAAATCCAAATCCAAATCCTCATCCTCATCCTCATCCTCAACCTCTTCATCCACTGCATCCTCAGTATCATCATCAACAAAATCCACAACCTCCACATCCACCTCAACCACAACCACCTCTTCCACATCAACAAACCCATTACAACGCATCCCACCGCCACCACAACAACAAACAATAACAACACCAGCAACACCAAAGAACAACAACTCGCGTTTCTTCCGTAACAATCAACTAGACAAAACACCAGGCTTCAGTATGTCTGACTATGTCAACATTTTCACTCCAAGTCCACGACTCACTAAGACACCTGATTTCCATCCGAACCAGTTTCAGAACCTCAACCAGTTCGGCCAGGGCCAGCCTCAATTCCACTTCCAGCCGGGTCAAGCTGGTGGACAAGGACAAGGACAGCAAGGGCATTTTTTGGGTGGTGTTGTTAAACCTGTTGTTTTGATGTATTCTAATGGTGTGAATGGGAATGGTACGAATGGCGGGGTGAATGGGAGTGGGAATAGTTTAGATGGTATTTTGGGGATGGGTGTCAACAACAGAAATGGACAAGGCCAGGACAATGAGCAAGGTAGTAGGAATGTCAGTGGGAATGCGGGGTCTAATTTGAAACGCTGAATGGATTCGTCATCATACTCATGGATGGTAACTAACTACTATTCTTTTGGTTCAAATTTCAAATGGACTCAATTTGCTTTCATCTTGCTGGGAATCATCGACTTTTATAATACCGCTGCTACCAATTATCTAGACCAATTTCTGCATCACCGACATCCGGCATCAGACTACATTTGCCCCTGTCTTTCAATTGCTTTTCGCCCACACTTAACTTTTCAACCAATCGAAAAAGACACTTCACACCGGAGACTCTAATCCCTCTATTTGTCTTTAATTGGTGTTACTTCTTATACTCACTTTTTTCTTAATTTTGTTCTTGTTTTTATACAGTACTTGTCATTTTTCTTTTTCTTTTTCTTTTTTCTTTTTTCTTTTCACACCTTGCCGTTTTCCCTTATTTGATTTTTTTTTTCTAGCTTATGCTAACTCAGCCATGAGTTCTTCTTTCTCTTTGGCTTGTTTGTTTTGTTTTCCGTTGCTTCCCCATGTCTTCCATAGGCAATATTCTAGGTTTAGTTCTTAACATCTCTTCACGCTGATGTTTCATCAAGCTGTGTGTTCTTGGCTATTTGTTTTCGTTTTCTGTTTTTCATCTGTTTTTTACTCGTTTCTGTATCTGTTGCTATTATTCAGTTTAGCTCTATTAGTTGAGTCACTTGCTAATATTTGTTCACTATTCTCTCATTTTTAATTTTTACTCCTCCATTTTTGCCTTTTATATACAAATTTACGCATTTTTTAATGGTTTATAATATAAACACTACTAGTTTTTTTTTCAATCTAAATCTTCACGTGATTGCTCGTTTTGTCTTTGTAATTTGAATTTTTGTTTTTGATCCTTATGTATGATCATTGATTTAACCTCTTTACCTTGTTCTTAATATTCTCTCGTTTATGATATATCACCGGGGCAATATATATTGATTAATTTATATTCACATTTAATATCAGTAACTAGTTCGATCGTTCATGAGCAACATGTTTAAGGTATATATATAGCAGCCTACCTTCAGTATTAATTTGAGTTTGATGGATTTCCTAGCGTGATTGGTTGAGTATGATCAGTCTTCGAAGCTAGATGCTTGGGAAATAGTGATATAACAAAAAAAAATAACAAGTGGCATAATGGATGGTGCCTGCATGAGCTTTTCTTATGAGATTTGTAATGGGCATATATGTTTAGAATTCAATCTGTGGACCGGTTGTACCTTGCTGGATCAATCTAGCCAAATTCTATCTGTGATTACACACTAATACAAAAGATAATCATTTGAATTTTTAAATTCTGAATGATTACAGAAGCAACATGTTTTTGTGTGGTTGATATTCAATTGATGATAAAGGTACGTGTCCTGTTTGGAAGCGGTGTAATGTTGAATAGGAGCAGCTGGGTTTTTGTTCACAAATTTGCTGCACATGGACCAAAATGTTTTCCAGTTGTGGACGTTCTTGTCACTTGCCTTAGATGGGATGATATGTTATGGAGAATGACTAATTTTTCAGAATATTTAACCAAAATATTTCGATATTGAAATATAGAGGAATCAAACTAATTGATTTTTTTTGTAAATTTTGGTTGATCTATCTAAAATTGGTGCTTAAAGAAC
This sequence comes from Ambrosiozyma cicatricosa, assembly GCA_030579935.1. NCBI lineage: Eukaryota > Fungi > Ascomycota > Pichiomycetes > Pichiales > Pichiaceae > Ambrosiozyma > Ambrosiozyma cicatricosa. Next base: position 83,764 of record JAKTRY010000004.1, on the reverse strand, counting down.
ATCATTTATTTAAAAATTCTACTTTCTTCTGTTTTTCTTTAACTTTATTTGCTCTTTGTATTGTTAATTGATTACTAGCTAAACGTATGTGAAAAAAAAACAAGTGGAACGCATGCATATGCGTGTAAGCTATTCCAGCTCGCGCTAGTATATACACCATTAATTTTCTTAAATTTAGTTCAACGAGATTCGAACCACGTTGAGAATTTTTTTTTCTCAATTAAATTTGATATTGCATATATATAGTAAACAGTTTTTTTTTCATATATATATCTAATTAAGGGCCACTAATAAAATTTATAAATTCGAATCCTGATTATCACTGTGAATTAACAAAATTATCGTAAAAAAATTCAGAAATATATTCAAACATGAAAGATTGTGATATAATCGCTAGATTATATTCTATAGCCTCTCGTGCAACTCTAGGCTGAAAACTACTTCTCTCTCTTATTTGTATATTTCTATGTTCCACTTGCTTTTCCTGTTCCTTTTACCTCTATAGTTTGAATCAAGCTCTACGCCCTTATCCTCGTCCTAAGTCATAGTGTACACTATAGTACAGAGATGGGATAATAGATCATTTGAACTAACTTTAATCAAACAGGAGTAACTTTTCTTCTTCTTCCCACATTGAATGTACAATTATACTTTTAAGTATATATAATTATACCGTATACGTCCTATATTCACAAGGGAACTATGTAGTCTGGAGAAAAAACTCTGTATCTTCTGAGAATTTTGTGACAACGTGAATATAAATTGCTGTAGAGGCAATACGACAATTGTTACAATTAATCGATTTTTGACATACTGATGGCATGGTAGCGGCGGAGTTTATTGATTCATAGCGGTCTAACGTATTTTGAATTGTTGTAAACCATATATAAACCAAACTTGATCAAATTAGGATAGCTCACTTAATTCGAATTACTGTACACATATCGATACGAATACCGGCACCGGAGTTAAGTGCGGTCTTAAGCGGTGTAATGTATGTATAGCTTTCGGTCAAATTTCAAGATTAAGCTTTTTTTCATTTGAATGAACAACTGTTCCAGTGATTTCCCAGCTATTATATATATCCTGATCGTTCCTCTTGAAGCACAGTTGCATTTGTGAAACCTGAATAAACCCACAAAGATCAACAATATCATGTCTGCAGTTATTATCACTGGTGCTTCTGACAACGGCAACAATGCTTATTCAGACTCAACCACAATTCAAAGAAAAGGTAACATTGGTGGTTTGAAGCAATCAAAGACTCCCACAAAGAACTTATCTGCCATCAATAGTCATGGTGAAACTTTCACTGCTCCAGATTACTCAATAAAGGACATCTTGAGCGTTATTCCAAAAGAATGCTATGAAAGAATTCTTATTTATGGTTTTTATTACGTTTTCAGAGATATACTTGTCTGTGCTGTTTTCATGTACTGCGCCAATAACTTTATTCCTTTGATTCCAAACACTTATATAAGAGGTGCAACATGGGTTGCTTATGCACTCGCTTTATCTCTTCCTTACACTGGTATATGGATCCTAGCTCATGAATGTGGTCACCAAGCTTTCTCAGGCTATGGTTGGGTTAACGATACCGTTGGTTGGGTTTTGCATTCTTATTTGCTTGTCCCTTATTTCTCCTGGAAGTACTCTCACGGAAAGCACCACAAGTCCAATGGTAACTTGCAAAGAGACACAGTTTATGTTCCAAAGACCAAAGAACAATTCAAGAAGAACAACAATGTCATGTCTTTGTCAGAGCTGACTTCTGATTCACCAATTTCAACTTTGTATTATTTGGTGTTACAACAATTTGCTGGATGGTGGACTTATTTGTTGACCAATGTCACTGGTCAAGAATTTCCTGATGTTCACCCATTGGTTACTTCCCATTTCAATCCAAGCTCTCCAATATTCGAAAAGAGAGATTACTGGTTTGTCGTCCTGTCAGATATTGGTATCTTGATCCAACTTGCCATTATTTACAACTGGTACCGTAACTTTGGTGGTTTCAACGTTTTCATTAATTGGTTTCTGCCATATGTTTTTACTAACCACTGGCTGGTGTTCATCACTTACTTGCAACACACTGAATTCTCTATTCCAAAGTATATGAATAAGGAATGGAGTTTTGCTAGAGGTGCTGCCGCTACAATTGATAGAGACTTTGGTTTTATCGGTTCGTTCTTTTTCCATGATATTATCGAAACTCATGTTTTGCACCACTATGTTTCCAGAATTCCTTTCTACAATGGTAGACTTGGAACTGAAAAGATTAAGGAAGTTATGGGTGAACAATATTTTCACTCTGACGAAAGCATGTGGATTTCTTTGTGGAATGCTGCTAGAGAATGCCAATTCGTTGATGGTCAATCCGGATTGAAGATGTTCAGAAACGTCAATGGCTTAGGCGTTGCTCCAGTTGACAAGTAGAAAGTTGTTGAATAGACGAAAAACTATAGATCTGTTTCATTTTGTTTTCTTTTCGTTATTTTTATTTTGTCTTCTTTTCCTTTGCAGTTAGTAAAGCTAGGGCTTGTATATAGTATAGGCTTACAAGGGAATTGCCTATATACCTCCAAGCAATCAAGAATTGGTTCATCGAATCACGTAATTTACTTGGTTTCAATTTACAATTTATACACACTTGCATACGCAACTATGAATAATATTAAAAGTTTGACCATATGACATAGATAAGCCCTAGCCATGAGCAATAAATAATCAAAATTAAAGCAGAAAGAAAATGCATAGGACAAGAAAGATATACACAAAAACATATTACATAACTTCACTATCAAGACAACCAAAAGAAAGCATACAAAAAACAATGAAACTCAAATACAAAACGGCAAATCACATCATCACCAGCAAAACACATCCACAGAATTGAGCTCCACAAGATATAATACAATTCCAATCACCAAAATCCATAACCTTCTTCACCGAAAAAATTTAAACCTGGAAAGTTCCCATTACTAGCACCACTAGTAGACCCACCAGGAGTCTCAACCATATCCATGAAATTCCCACCATTGATTTGAAAATTCATCACATCTGAATCAATCTGAGAAAACAAATCATTAAGGAAATTTTGCTGTTGTGTCTCAGGAGTCAAAGCAGCATTGATACCTGGTGCCGAATCAACAGCACCAACAGCGCTACCAGTACCAGAACCAGCAGAAGAATTGACTACATCAGCAGCACCATTCGCTGTAAATATAGATCCAGAACGAGAAACTGGACCATTCAAACCATTGAGCAATAAGTTGATGTGAACACCAGTCGCAGTAGGACCTGAAGTTGAGCCCGGAACAGATGAAGACACAGGAAAGACGTTCATTCCACCCAAGGAACCATCGTTATTGGCAGAGGCAGAAGCCGATCCAGGGAATGATTCTGAACCTGATTGTGATCCCAGACCCGGCTGTCTGTTGATACCGGCGGCTCTTGATTCAACTCTTGACACTTTGAAGTCATCCATTGCTGGAATGGAGTCATCGGATTGAACGGTTTGTGGGTTGTTGTAATTTGCCGTTGATATAGATGCTGAACCAGATGTGGTTACTGAAGGTGTTGTTCCTGAAACTTGGTTGGTTGGTGTTTCTGGTATTGGTGAACCTGTGGTCTCGCTGTTTGTGAAACCAATTGGAGATGGCACAAATTGTTTTTGCTTTTTGCTGGTTTGCTGTTGTGGTTGTTGGTGTATATTGTATGATTGAATTGTGGATTGTGGTGAATGACTTGAATTAGCGCTAGCTGAAGTTGTTGATGGGGTCCATAAAGGTGAACTGACACTCGTGTTTTTTCTTTTCTTCTTGGAGATGTTTTCCATATTGTAATTTATGAATTTATTGAATTGAATTCTTGAGTCTGGGTTCAGGTTACCATTATCGCCTTCTTTTTTCTTCATTGAGATCTTTATATTCTCAACAGCCTTTTCTTTTCCTAATTCGTGCAACAAGTCAACCATTGAATTCGTAGCACCATCCTTATTGAATTTATCAGACACTTTCATCCATTTGGATATTCTTGACATGATCATTCTCATTTTGCTTGCAACTTTGCTTTTCTTTGAGATGGAGTTAAGTGCTTTGTCAACTCTTTCGTATTCTAATTCAACATTGATTTCGAGATCCAAAGCTTGCGATTTGACTAATAGTCTAGCCCTAATTAAAGCAACCAGTGCATGCATCGGCCTGTAGTAAAAGAAGGTTGGGAATTGGGCAGTTTGCTGGCAGAGAGCAATAAATGAGTCGATAACTTTCTCACTGGCTTTGATAAGCCTGTTCAATGTTTGTAAATACACCTCAGTTAGCATATCTTTCTTCAACAGGACTCTACAAACAACATAATCATACATTGTCATCAATAACTGATAGTATATAATCGAGAGCAAATTTCTTTCCTTAGCTTCAGGTTGGAACAATTGAGACTCTGTGGCCAACTTCTGCATTTTCTTCTCATAACTGATCATCATAGCTCTTAAAGTTTGATGAGGCAAACTTGATGAATTCCAACTGTATTCTTGACTATGCAGTTCAATTGAAGTTTCACCTGGATTCACAATTGTTGTAGTTGGGTTCAAAAACAGGAAAATCTCCTCACCAACAGCGACCAATCTAGCATAGTAACAAATAAACCGATCAAACTTACTTGAATCACCCAGCAACAACAACTGACACATTCTTTCATGGTTGGGCGTCCAGCTGACAACCTTGAATCTGGGTAAGGACAACCCAAGTGACCCACAACAACAGTAGACACCCATATAAGATCGAAGAATTTTTCTCTCCTCACTGTCATCTCGAAGAACATTTTGATTTCTGGTATGCAACTCATTACCCAAATCCAAACAAAGAGCCAAATTCAAAGCCGACATCAAACTCATCTGATGTTTATATGACCCCCATTTTCTAGGTGGGGAACACCAAAGTGACAAAACCAAGTATATTTGAATCAAAGTCACTGTGATATCACCAGTGATAGAAACTTTCTGTGCCAAGTTCCCTTCAAGATAATATAACAACGTATCGTGTAAATCGGCCTCGTTTAAACATGTCACTGTAATGAAACCTAGTAATACCAATGGTTCGTTTTCAATTAGCCAGTCATAAGTGTAATTGTGGGGAATTGAGACACATGGCCAATATGAAAGTAAGTCATTCACAAAGAAATCGTATCTTTGTCTTGTCTCTTCTTCGGTAATGATTTTCAATTTGATTAGTTCTTTCACTATGTTCAGTCCAAATGGGATCCAGGGTAAGTTGGGTATTGGTTTCACTGGTCCTTCTTTCATGCTGTTCATTGAAGAGGCAACGTTTCCTGAATCGCTGTTGTTTGATGGAACACCAATTTTCTGATTGAAATTCATGTTAATCACATGAGAGAGTAATCTTTGTAATTCACTCAGTTGTAATTGCAACTGACCCAAATTCCCAGCATTTAAGTTCTCATCAAGGTGAGAATAATCAATTTTCGTAAGCACTTCATTATTATCTTCATTTTCATTCATTTTCTTAGTCTCACTAGCTTGTTTCTGCAACTTGTTAAACATCTTTGTCGCTTCATTGATGGAAGTCTGTAAACTGACCAGTGGTCCAACACCTTTCAATTTGGTTTTCTTTCTAGGTCTTGTCTTTGCTGTATTAATAGTTGGATCCTCAGTCATTGAACATGATATACCTGCCTTGAAACATCTTGTACAGCTTTCAAACTTCGGGTCTTCAAAGACACATCTCATCTTTAATCTGTGACATCTTGCACAGGCCCGAAGTCTTCTAAACTTATTGGCAAAGTCCGTAGATGCTGTTCCAACCCCACCGTCATTGCTGTTATTGTCGTTGTTGAGGGTGTTTATACTGTTGGTTGTATTGATACTGCTGGCGTTGTTGAAGTCAATAATTCCAGCACCAGGAGTAACGGCAGCTGACGTTGATGGTGTGCCAGCATATGAGTTGAAAGTTGAGTTTGATTCGTTGTCTGTTGTGTTTGCATGCATCATTGAAACGCTTCTTGTAGGCGTTGTTGATACAACGGGACTTAGGAGATCACTGATACCTCTTTTCCTTCCGTTTGTGAGAGAGTCCTGTGATGAGGAAACACCATCATTCCCACTCATTGTGTATGGCTGTTTCAATTCGTATTGATGATGTTGGTGTGAAAGAGACTTCTGCTTCAATTGCAGTTTTTGCCAAAGGAGTATGGAATTTGGATAAGGCTTGATATGTCTTTCCGGAGAAACAGTTGTTGTGGACACTGAAGAGAAAAGAGAGAAAAGAGAAGAGAGAAGAGAGGTCGAACTGGAGAAGGAAAAACAGAAAGAAAGAAATAGAAAGAGAAAAATGCAACGGTGATATCTGAAGACGTTGGATCGGTCGGTGATTTGTAAATTGTGTACCTGTACTTTGGAGAAGAGAATGTGGATGTGATTCGTGAACAGTGAACAGTGAACAGTGATGAAAGATTCAGGCTCCAGGCTCCAGGTTTCAACTGATTGCAACTACAGCCAATCTATTTGTACCCAGACACCCAACAGTTACTATATAGCCAGCGGACTGTATTCTCCTGATACAGGAGTGATGTCTGCTATTAAACAACCTTGATCGATCCGATCAAATTGCAAAATTTGCACTATATAGATGCCTGGAATCTGCTGCAATCTTGACCCTGATCTGATAACAGCTGCTGCTTCGCAGTTCGTTATCTTACAAGTTGCAGGAATGTCTTATCCCCACAAGTTACTTAACAACAACTATATATTACAACAAATAGTTGGCTGCTTCTACACTGATTCACCCCTGAAATCAAATTGAAATACAGGCAGCTTCACCTGTTATATACTCAGAACTCCTTCAAAAATCATGACCCAATTTGCCATTGAGAGGCCCCTGATTCGTGATTTTTGAATGCCATTTTTGTTCCTGATAAGAAAAAAACCTAAAAAAAAATTTCAACGAAACAAGAGCCAGCCAATCAGAGCGCAGAATCTGGCCTCGGACTTGTCCGCGGGCTCACGTGGCATCATCCCACGTGATTTGTCTTGAAGTTATTCCCGAAGGGCTAATTTTAGTTTTTGAATGGTTTTCAAACCATTGATTGATGAAAACAAGGGTATATATGAAATTTGAGTGGTACCATGAATTAACCTGTATTTGAAAGTCATAGAAGAGGTGAATTAGAGGAAAGGGATATGATGTGAGATGAAAATTGTATAAACGCCAAATTACAAAAGATGAAAAACGAATGCTCATAAAAAAGTACATGGTTAAAACCAAATAAAAAACAACGACAATTAAATACACCCAATTTGAAAACTCAATAAAGCTTAGACCTGAAAAAGAGAGAAATGGGGAAAGAAAAAAGAGGAGAAATATCACAACAAACAAATACCAACAATCATGAATCTAATCGAAACAAACAAATTCAATTTCTGCTTCATAGCATCAACTGATCATTTTATTCAACATACAATATTCTTTCAACATAATCATAATTCAACATATTCATCAATCTCAACCAATCCAACCCCCAAATTGCTATAACTGATATAATCAGGAGAATAATTTAATAGTTCATCAAAAGCAGGCATCATTCTTTTCTTTTCTCCATCCACGATAACATAATTATCATACTCACCCCAGAAACACTTCACACTGACACCCAAATTCATCTTGTTTTTATTCAACCACTTCTCATCATCACTATCCTGATCTCCATACCCGTATCCATCATCGTCATCATCAAACGAAAATGGCAGCCACTCAACACCGATCTTGAAATTAGACTGGGTGAAATTCAACTTATGCAATTGCACCAGATCAATACCTTTCATCAACTTGAAATAATGATTGCCGAACTCATCTGTAGAATGGCCAGTTGGAACATTGAAATCAAGATGAACGTTGTTACCAGCTAATGTGGTATCTTCACCGTCAATAACGGCTGAATCACCACTACCGATTTGTAAAACTGGTTTGATGCCACTCGAAGGTGGTGCATCCGGATTATACACCGTGATTAGCTTCACTGGAGACAGCATTTTTTCATCATGTGCTGAATCTGCAGTGTTATACTTGGTGGTATTGAAACTTAGTGTACATACACGGCTGTTCTCAACATTCAAATTGAAGACTGCCTCCAGTGGAGAATACTTGTCTGATTGTTTGCCATTGTTGGTATTCGATAAAACTTCAATGTTGAAATATGATTCAAATGTGTTTTGCTGTTTAGATCCATCGTATAACCACGGTCTTTGAGAATCAAAACTACATGTTTCACTACCTGTGGCATTGTTAGGAACACAGTCAATCTTGGTATGGTCGGTCTTTAATGATGGGATATCTTCTAGGATAGACTCAATGTAACCTGCTCTACCATATAGACTCACTTTTGGAACAACACTGAATGTAGAATTCGTGTGAAGTGGCTCATTAACACCACTCAAATCAATAGTTTGCAAGAAACGTAACTTCAATGGGTTCTGATAAGAGAATGGTGCTTCAAGGTAAGAAATCGATGAGAAAACAAAGAAAACAACGATAAAAAAGACGACAATTAATGCATTGAGTTTATGAGCAAATGGTAACAATGGAACACCTATCCAGATAGCAACACCGAGTAACATTTTCAACGTCACTTGACCCAATGATTTGTTTTCTTGAACAGTTTGGTTCATAGCTTGAAGCAACAACTCACCTTGAGAATAGATCACAACAACCGAAATTGGAACTAAGATTAAAAATTGCAATGACCAGTCATAACTGAATGATTTCAATGCTGCTTCTCTTAATCTGTTTTGATAACTAGCTTCAGATTCACGATCCACCACAATGACAGTAGAACCATTTGTACCATCGGCTTGAGCTCCAGTAGTTCCATTGGATAGTCCAGTGCCACTACGGTCACGACTTCCTCCTAGCAATGGATGGTTTTCGGAATCTACTGTGCCCTCTTCAACGTCAACTAAATCAGACTCCGATGTAATTGTCTCTCCATGTTCATCTTCAATTGAATCAGTTGCTCCATACACTACTCTTGTGTTTAATTGCTTGCTGTATTTTGGAGGAGAAGATTTAAAGACGAGACTCAGCAAACCGAAAAGAGAGGCCAATGAAGTCAACAAGTAAATAATGGTAAAACTGATACCGGCAACGTTGTAAGTGGTCTTTTGTTGAACAATCATCCAAATGGTCAACAGCCAAGTTAACCCATTCAATTCCAAGATACCAATTAATTTTTGATCATGAACTGGTCTCAACCATGAGGTGAAATTCAAAATACCATAATTGAGAAGAATGTTCAAAGAAGAGAGTGCCAAAAGTGGAGAAATGTAGTCATTGGAAAGAATCAATGGATCATGAACATAGATATACTTGGCAACAAATGAAGTGATACTCCAAGACAACAAAACACTGACCGGGAATCTGAGCCAACCTCTTCCAACATCAACAAACCAGGTACCTCTCCTATAGACAATCAGTAAGAAAAATATGGTGATGACTGGGACAATAATCACAATCAATAAGTTGATAACATACAGGGTATCCACTGAAATGTTAATGAAAAAGTAACCAAAGATATCAAAGTAAACCCCCTTGGAATTGTCATTGTTTAATGGGGCAGTGCCATAAGCGAATGAAACGGTCATATCTAACGCATTCTTTTCCATGTGCCACAGTGAACCTTTGGATGTTCCGGTAATAGAATCCCTTTTGGTATGGTATAATGCTCTAGGTTTGAAAAAGGCAATATCCACACCTCTTAAACCGTTTCTGGTGTAAATTTTATAATCAGTTTCAGATCTAATCAATCCACTTTGGAAACCCTGTTGGAATAAAGAGTTGGCAAATGGTCTTTCAACATCCTTGTAATATGAAAGCACACCGTTATCTGTACTTCTGAACAAAATGGCACGTCCACCAGCACCAGTACCTTCCAAATTGATGAACACCTTAACTAACGAAGACCACTCATGCTCGAAGAACATCTCAGCTCCTAGCAACCCGAATTCCTCATCGTTGTTGAAATTAAGAACAATGGTTCTATCTGGTTGTTCAATACCTTTTGTGGAGAAATACTCTAGTATACCTAACATCGAAGCAATACCCATACCATCATCTGTCGTACCATAGGCAGTAGGAACAGAATCGAAATGGGCACTGACCAAAATACCCTCCAAAGAAGGGTTTTTGCCTTCAATTTTAACCAACACATTGCTGCTTTCGAAAAAGATAATTCTGTTAGCTATACTAGTAGGGTCAAAGACCTCCTGTTGATTTATGATGGTCTTCAAAGAACCATAGTCATCAGAGACTTCAATGTAAGATTTGTTCTTTGCCAATTTTTGGACTCTCTCCAAAATGTAGTCATGGACACGGTCGTTAGCCGGGGAAGTATATGGATGAAATTCTCTTGAGATAGATTGTAAGTCAAACCAGGAGTTTGTTAGAATAGCTGGTTCTGGACTAGGCGTTTCTGTCGCCTTATGTTCGAAATAGAAACTTAGTAACGTGGCCAATAGGTAAGTTAACACCACGAGGAATGTCAAAGTTGTCTTTCTGAAACCAAATGTGGACCTGATGAATTGCCTCACTGGGCCTGGCTTTTTGTTTGGTTCTTCGCCAGTCATTCTTGTATTGTGTCTGCTGTTTTATGCGCTATTTGTTTTCAGTTGTTCAGGCTTTCTAGGAAGAGTGTGATTTCAGAGTTCAGAGGCATCACCGTACAGTTGAAACAGCATCCTTCGGGCTGCTCTAGAGTAGCTCTGAGATGACTAACAAACGTATTTAGCAGCAGAGACATAGTAAGCGCACGGTTGTCGCTACGGAGATAATCCCACGGGCGCAAGAGGGCTGTAAGGTGGCGCGTGAAAAGTGGAATATTTGTTTATAGTGTGGCTGGTGAAGAGATTTTCGTTGACACGGTACCCCAGTTTGGCAGACCCTCAACTTTAATTTTCGTCGGTTATTTTTCAAGTAAACCTTGACTAATCTGGGGATCTATTTCCGATAACTGTGATATACTAATAAACTGATTATCACAACTGAAAACTATACACAAACGTACAACACACAGCAATGTCTACAACGGAATTTCCTCCGATGAAAAATGACCTCATTTTGAGAGCAGCCAAAGGTGAAAAAGTGGAAAGACCACCATGTTGGATAATGAGACAAGCAGGACGTTATTTACCTGAATACCATGAAGTGAAAGCTGGTAGAGATTTTTTTGAAACTTGTAGAGACGCTGAAATTGCTTCTGAAATCACTATTCAACCAGTTGTTCATTTTGAAGGTTTAATCGATGCTGCTATTATCTTCAGTGATATCTTGGTCATTCCTCAAGCTATGGGTATGGACGTGCAGATGATTGATAAAATTGGTCCTAGATTCACTGATCCATTGAGAGTTCCTGAAGACTTGAAAAGATTGAATGTTAAAACTGATGTCTCCAAAGAATTAGCTTGGGCTTTCAAAGCTATTACTTTGACTAGAAAGAAGTTGAACGGAAGAGTGCCATTACTTGGTTTCTGTGGTGCTCCATGGACTTTGATGTGTTACATGATTGAAGGTGGAGGTTCCAAAATTTACAGATTCGTGAAAGAATGGTTATACAAGTATCCCAAGGAATCACATATCTTGTTGCAGCAAATTACTGGTGTTGCCATTGAATTCTTGGCTTTGCAAGTGAAAGCTGGTGCTCAAATGTTGCAGGTTTTCGAAAGTTGGGGTGGTGAGTTGGGCCCAAATGAATTCAACGAATTTTCATTACCATACTTAAGACAAATTTCATCAAAGTTGCCATTGAGATTAAAAGAATTAGGTATCACTGAAAAAGTCCCATTATCTATCTTTGCTAAAGGTTCGTGGTACGCATTAGACGACTTGTGCGAATCCGGTTACGACGTTGTTTCCTTAGACTGGTTATACTTGCCTGAAGATGCCGTCAAGGTTTCTAAGGGTAGAGTCACTTTACAAGGGAACATTGATCCATGTACTATGTACGGTTCTGATGAGATTATCACACAAAAGGTTGAACAAATGATTAAAGGTTTCGGTGGCGGAAAACAACACTACATCGTCAACTTCGGTCATGGTACTCATCCATTTATGAAGCCTGAGAAAATTAGACACTTTTTGAAAGAATGTCACAGAGTTGGAAGTGCTTAGTTTTTCTAGTATTTTTTTCATCAATTTTCTGAATATATTATACCATTCACTGCAGACTGCCTCTTGAGCTTTTTTTCTCTTTGTATATAGCAGCCGTCTGCACTCACGCATACCCCTATTATCAATGATGCGATTCATACTCCATTAATTTAATTATTAAGTAACGGACTGGACAGTACTTTGTAACACGTTTCTGCCCATCAATGTCACCAGGTTTGGGAAGAGATTTGGAAATTGGGCTTTGAGAACAGATCTCGTGCTCACAAAAAATGACGAGAAGCGCTGAAAAATTCCAATTCGTTCGATTCGACGAAACATTGGACAAGTGATCAATTTAGTTTTGATTGATGGACTTGCAACTGTTACACTGAGTACAGAAACCAACAAACACCATTGATTCACATCACCTACCACCATGTCAAGATTAGGAAAGGTAAGACACCCACCTGCCAGCAGTGACGACAATAACTTCAAAGAAGCGTTGAAGCAATATGAGAACAAGCAGTACAAGAAGTCCATCAAGATGTTGGACTCCGTCATCAAGAGAAACTCCAACCATGCTCAATCTTTCACATTGAAAGGTTTGGTCTTAGAAAGCTCAGACTTACCAGAAAAAGATGAAGCTGAGTCCTATGTGTTGAAAGGTTTGAAAAAGAATCCGAAACAACCTTTGGCTTGCCACATTGCCGGTATTTATTACAGACAAGTCAAGAATTATGCTGAAGCCGCTAAATGGTATCAAGCTGCACTTGATAACAACTCCACAAACAAGGGAATATGGAGAGATTTGAGTACCATGCAATCTCAAATCAGAGATTACAAGAACTTGCCTAAGTCAAGATTAGAGTTCTTGGAAGAGCAGAGTGGTTACAGATGTAACTGGACAGGTGCTGCATTGGCTCATTATTTGAATGGCGACCATGATGCTGCTGAGAAAGTTTTGACTAAGATCGAAAATGTTATCAAGGACAGTTTGAATGAGACTGACATGTATGAGCATTCTGAGTGTCTTTTGCTTAAGAACAAGATCATTGCTGAAAGCGGTGATTATGTCAGAGCTTTGGGACATCTTGACAAGTTGGTGGAAAAAGGTCAGGTTCGTGATGGTACTGCTTTGCTTGAGTATAAAGCTTTGTATTTTGAGAAATTGGGTAGAGATCAAGAAGCTTCCAAGATTTACCGTCAATTGTTGAAAAGAAATCCAGATAATGTTGACTACTATCACTCTTTGGAAAGAACATTGGGTACTGTCAATAAACCCACTGCTCTTAGATTGGCATTGTATGAGAAATTGACTAAATTTTACCCAAGATCAGACCCACCTAAGTTCATCCCATTGACTTTCTTGAAAGGTGATGTGTTTGAAAAGAAATTGAAGGAGTATATCTTGGGCCAATTGAAGCGCGGCGTTCCATCAACATTTGTCAATGTTAAACCACTATACAAGAGAAAGTCCAACATTCCAGTTATTTTCAAGATTGTTAATGAGTTTTACAACAGTGAAGAAAACACCGATCCATTGGTTCACACTTGGACTGCCTACTTCTTAGCTCAACACTACTACCGTACCCACGATTACAAAAACGCAATTGCCATCATCGATAAAGCCATCTCCGTCACTCCAACATTAGTTGAATTGTACATTGTAAAGGCTAGAATCTACAAGAGAATCAACCAATTAGAAAAAGCCGCTTCAATCATGGAGGAGGCCAGACTCATGGATTTGCAAGATAGATTCATCAACATGAAATCCACAAAGTACTTCCTAAGAGCCAACAACATCAATGCTGCTGTTGACACCATTTCATTATTCACCAAGAACGATGAGACATCCAATGGTGTTGCCGACTTGCATACCATGCAATGTGTCTGGTTCCTCACTGAGTCCGCAGATGCTTATTTCAGATTGTACAAGTCCGCACTACAACAAATTGAAACAGTCAAGAAGACCGAGTCTGAGACACAAGCTGAAGAGCTATACAACTTGAACAAGGATGTCATCACTTATTCGGGTCTAGCATTGAAGAGATATGGCGCCGTGATTGAAACATTCGGTGTTTACTGGGATGACCAATTGGATTTCCACCAGTACTGTTTAAGAAAGGGTACACCAAGAGCCTACCTCGATATGCTGAAATGGGGTGACCATGTTTTCCATCAGTCTATCTATATGAAGTCTTTGGTCGGTTATTCAGATGTTACATTTGACATCTTGCACAAAGAGGAGTATTTCAGAGAGGTGTTGACAGCTAGACCAATTAAGAAGTCCAAGAAGGAAAAGAAAGAGGATGGTAGAAAGAGAGAGTTGTTGACTAAGTATTCTAGAGCCAGTATCAAGGATGAAAATGTTTTTGGTGAGACATTGGTTAAGAAGTTGGTTGACAAGAAGAACAAAGATAAGTTGGGTGAATTGACCAAGCTTATCATCAAATCAGACTATGATTTGTCTATTGATTCTCAGATCTTGAAATTTAAGTTGAATTTCGAGTTGAAGAAGTTTGTGTTGTGTTTGCAAGCACTTAACAAGATCCATTCTATCAATGCCACTCATCCTTCAATTGCCACATTGTGCTTGAAGTTGCATCACGAATTGAACGATTCGAACGTTCAAGATGCAATCAAGAAGATTTTGACGTTGGGATTGATTAAGAATTTCGGTACTTTGGTCAAGAGTGAAGATAGAGAGCTTGTTATCGACGAATTGGTGAAGACTTACTTGAAGCATGACACATTTGATACTGGATTGTATACCATTTCTGCCAACAGAGTCGTTGCTTCTGAGAAATTTACTGCTAGATTAGATGCTATTCAAGCTGTTTTGGATCCATACGAATCAAACTATCTTGAGTACTACAAATTGTAATAAAAAAACTTCTGTTTTCTTTTTTTCTTCAAACTAGTGTTTTGTTAGATATTGTGCTTTATATACTATTTTCTGATTCTTGTACTAATTCTGTATATTGAAAAAAATGGAAAAAAAGCTGCATTAAAATTTCATGCAAATATGCAAGTACGAAAAGATAAAAATACAAAAGAATCGAAGCACCCCATACAATCAATAAACCTATTGGCCAATTTGACACCTGCTCTAATTATTAATCCAACTCTCAACTTGAGATCTAGCAACATTAGAAGTCATCTGCAGCCCTTGTCTTCCATACGGGAAATAACTAACAGTATACCAAACGGTACAAATTAACTGCACGACACAAGCAGGAATAACCAATAACGTAGAATGGTAAACGACACTAAACAACAAAGTGACAAAGATACTCAATATGAAACTAACACTGAACCAGAGTCTTTCTTTAGAGACCAAATGATGATAAAACTTAATGAACCCATTCAAAAAACAGAACGAGATCAAAAATAAAATTGAGCCAAGAGACCAGATAATTGCGAATTTCTTGGGTTTCAATGATAAAAAAGGGAACAATGTGATACAGATGATGAAACAGGCAGCTGATCCAAGCAAAGTCACGATAAACAACGAGACTCGTTCAAAGTATGAGAGGTTGAAGATGTTGTCACTTGGCTCTTGTGCTTGTTCTCTGGCGGTTGCATTTGTGGATGCGGTGGTTGAGCTACTCGCGGTGGTTGTGTCTTCTGGACCAAGTGACACTGAATTTTGAGATGTGCTGAATGGGTTAATGAAAACTGAGAAGAAACTGCTTCCTGATCCAGAGGATGATGGTGGGACTGGTGCTGATGTTGATGAGGTCGTCGTTGGGAGGATCGGGTCGTCTTCGGGTAGACTGACTCCTGGCACTCGGTTTAGCATTGATCTTAGTGCTGCCATTGTGTTATATTAGGATTGTGAATGTGACCGTTTTGTTATAGGATATATCTATTCTGGAATCCAGATTGACTGTTCTCTTAGAAGGGATTTTCCAATTTGTAGATGAATATACTCTCTGAATTTGATTTTCCATGGCACCTATATCTGTTCCATATCATTAGCCAAGTCTTCCGCCTACATGGCTAAACAGACTTGAGTTTCATTCTTCGCGGTGCACGGAAGTTCCAAACCCAACACAGCCTTATTCTCTTTCCCTCTCTCTCTCATACTACCAAAGAGAAGCGGGGAAGACCTTAACATCAGAATCACATCATCAAAGATCCCTTTTACCAAAACCACATCCACAGACACCATCAAACTCACCCGAATCCACCAACAACACACCACATAAAACAACATGTCTCACGGTGCTTACACATACACGCGTCATTCCGCTACACCTATCCCAAAGGTTGGTCCATTGTACAGATACACAGCTACTTTTCTAGGTGCTACGATGTGGTTTTGGATTTTTTACAGAACTAAACATGATTGGAAGCAATGGGCTGCTTTAGAACATCCTTGGGATGCCCATCATTAGATGCATTGTTTTGTTGATGTTTGACGATTTGGTTTGATTTGAATGAAACGAAATGATGTTGAAAGCTGGTTTATCAAATTAAATCATCCCCACATTACCCGATCATTTACAAACTATTCATTACAATTTACAGCATTCATCACAGGTTCAATTTATTTATTTATTCATGGATTTTTTTTACCACTGTTACCGTTTTCTTTACCGTCATATAATACAGGTATTCCGTTTTTCAAGTTCAACCAAATGATTGATATTATTATAAGAGGTCCGAAAGTAAAGAGTTGAGGTAAGAATTAAACTATATTGAAAAGTTTTAATAAAGAGTTCAAATAACACTTGAATGTAGACGAAAAAAGAGGAGACATGATAAAATGAAAGAAAAAGCGGCCAAAAGAAATACAAAAACCAGTATAGCAAAAGAAAAAGCTGTAGACTTGAGTCAAAGAAAAAGATAGACTAGCAAGCCACAAGAAATGTAAACGTGTGTGTAATAGAAGAACTTCAAACTTGTTGAAGACAAAATGGAGAAGTGATTCAAATAATAAACCTGATAGGATCAAGATTTTCAAAAATTAGTGGAAAAGCTTCTTTATCTTCTTCAAAACACCTGGTTTCTCATCACCAGCACTCGCAGCGGCAGTCAACGAACGAGAATGGGAAGGACGCAAACCACTACCATTGGAATGAATAGGTGATATCTGGTCTTCCAACTCCTCATCCTCCTTGGTCTTTCTCGAATTATTGCTCTTTTGAGAATGAATGATATTTCCAGCCCCACCTCTACCAGTTGAGAAAATAGGAGATTTCTGGGCTTTCAATTCATTCGAACTCACCTTAGGTATAGGCACGTTCTTGGTCTTGGTCATGTTACCAGCTCCTCCTCTGCCTGATGATATGATGAATTTGCCATCCTTGTCTGCCTTGTAACCTTTATTGAGCTGTTTTTGGTAGTCGGCATCTGAGACAATCACTTCGTCGGCTGCTGAAGAGTCCACTTTTCCTGAATCTATCATGTTTCCGGCTCCTCCTCTACCTGTGCTGAAAACTGGATGCAGTCCTGACATTTTTGAAAGTTATGTGCTGTGGTTTGTTCTATGTGTGGATTTTGTTGTTTAGCAAAAGTCGCTTGGGCTTTTCGGTAAGGTCAATTGAAATTGAGATTGAGATTGATGTTGAGCTTTGAGTTTGACAAATAAAACAACGAAACAGGACAGTTTGCCATATGGATAAAGGGAGATCAATTGTTTACGGAAACAAAACCGGAATGAGTTTGGGAGAATCTGGAGTACTTCTTACTTATAAGCCTGACTCTTACTCTAACTCTTACTCTCCTTCCTACTACTCAGAGTCTGGGGTGTGGCAGTCTGAAGAATATTGAGATGGGTGCACTATAGCCTAGAGATGCGCTGACGTAAGCCGGCGTGACGTCTCGTTTTGTTCGGCCAGCGCTGAGTCTGAGTCTGAGCCTGAGTCTGAGTGAGGAGCGCTGACCCAAGTTTACGGCATTCCCTCATATATACACGGGCCATTGGTCAGTCCCCGGTGGAGTAATTGTTTCTGGGCGTGTTGGTTTGCACGTACTGCACGCATGCTATTTCAGGACAAATCAAAACCAGCAAAGAAGAACTCCTTAATATATGGCTGCTTGGTTTTGTTGCAACTTCGACTGGCAATTATTGTAAGGCCCATGTTAATTGACCAATAGATAACAAATTACTGATAATCAACTCATCTTGGCTTTCTGCTGATAGGAAAAAAAATTGACGTTCGGCCGCGTCAGCTTATGAAATTGTATACATCGTTGACCGTTGGAACCTGAGAGTTGAAAGTGTAGGCAATCTGACATCTGGATCAGGTACACCCTAGTGATTTTTTTTGTCAAACTTGAAGCCATATAATTTACATTTTTATATTCCTAGTAAACAAACAATACATATATACAACGAAAAAAGCATGAAAATTCTATAGTTGAAGTCCAGTAAATACTAGACAAAATTCGAAAATCAAACGCCAAAAATCGATGACCAAAGGCTTTAATTTCAAGCCCTTATTAATGTACCCCATACCGTGAAGCCCTACCGAAGTTTAGAATCTTGATCCAGAATCCAATTATTCAGAGTCACTATACTCAAACTCATACTCCTCTCCGTCTTCTTCCTCCACATCCATATCATCATCATCGTCGTCATCGCCATCAGATTCTTCCTCAGGCTCATCAGCAACCTCGGAGTCGGACACATTATCCCCCCCTCTCTCCACTCCGTCATCATGATCATCTCCATGATTTTTGGAAACAATTGGGTCATCTCGAGCAGTACCCTGTTTTGAAACCTCTGGAATTTCAGCAAGAGCATCATGAGTAGTGGACTTGGTGGAAGCGGAGGCGGATGATGGTCCTGGAACAACGGTTAGTTGAAATATACCATCCTGTGGCTTTTCGGTACGGGCAATATTAGATGACTCGTAAGCTAAGTCGTCATCATCTAAGTTTATGTAGTTTCTTGGGTCAGCTAAGATTGAATAATTGTTCTCTTCCTGATCATCTCCATCATCACCTTTATCTTGTTGTTTTTGTGGAAACTCATTGGGTTGAAACTCCGGCTGGATGTCGTTATATGGAGCTTCTTGATGCTTATACTTGTGCTCTCCTATAATCTCAACTTCTTCGTCTATGTCTTCATCATCGACTTGCTTTGGAGCAACCTCTTCCACTAGAAAACCACCCCCATTGTCACCTGAATTGGAATCGTGACTGGTTTGAACATCCTGGATGAATCCACCGCCGTTAGAATCTTCAGACATTGGCACATCATGATCTTTTCTAGCTTTTGAATCAAGGTTTTCTTCAGTTTCAACAATAAAACCACCATTTTCTTCAGCCAAATCAAACCCACCCTCTTTATTCTCGGCTGTAGAACCACCATGATTACTATGTTCAACGGGGAAACCACCATTGTTATCATCACCAGATCCGGCTGAAAATCCACTATCCTTATCGTCACGAAAGCCAGCCAAAAATCCACCATTACCATCACTCAATTCATTATCACCATTGAAGAAACCACCACCTTCGCCATTGCCATCATCATCGCTAACTTGCTCATCCATCTCGGTATCAAAATTCACTTCCTCACCATGAATATGTGAATAATCTCCATAATGTTCATCTTCACCCACAAACCCACCTCCTTCTTCAAAACTATCATCATCACTTCTACCTCCATCATCACTCTGATCACCATTTTCACCATCTTCAATCTCACCATGCTCTTCATTCAATCTCTTCTGGATCTTCAACTTCGCCAAAACCAACTTCCAAGCCCTCAAAGCCAACAACTCTCTTCTTCTAGTCTTTTCTTCTTGCTCCTGTTCTTCCAAATACGAACAAACTTCCAAAACGGCCTCTTCAAACTCATCACTAACGATAATACCCTCGATTCTCACGGTGGCATTGCCTCTCATTCTAGACTTCTTACCTCCGAAGTCAAATCCAACGGCAGCAGGTGCAAACTTCACATTGATCAACTTGGCGGCTTTAGCGGCAAACTTGTTAGACACATGCACACAACCTCCTGGAATCATCCATGGTTGATAGATGTCAATGTTACCATAGGCATTAGTTGGAATATCACCTCCGTCTTCGACAACAGGAGGGTCGAATAACTCAGTTTGGTACTCAGCGTAAAGTCGAACATCATCATCTTCATCACCGTCACCTTCGAAATCAACGTTCATGGCTTGCTGCATCTTGGACTTCTCTTTGATTTTCAATGGTCTCTCACCGATCTTCAACACACGACCAAGCATATACCATGCCTTAGCTGACCTCACAAGTTGAACATTAGCTCTCTTATACACGGGAATCAATGTGTTTGTCTTACCGGACTTCTTTCTCACCGTTCCGCAACTTTCCTTCGGCCTTAGAATCTCATTGGCGTGCAACTGGTTCTCTAACACGTAGATCGGATGTCCTTTGAAATCTTCAATTGAGTTAGGCATCCCTTCACGAATCGACATCTGTTCAAATTCCAGGTGTTCAAATTTGTCAATCTTGTTGAACTTTCTCTTTGGTAAGTTGGCTCCTTTCAAAATACCATTGAACCATTCTTCACCAGCTGGTTCTCTTGTGATTCGTTTCTTTCTTACTTTGGCATTGTAGTTTTCGGCATATCTTCTGGTAATGTCCCTGACACCACCTAGTCTGTCGTATCCAATAACGTAATATGAGTTGATTCTGGTGTTGTTTAATGGTGGTTCCAATTTGGATTTTGTGCTGACCACTTCAATTATCTTTTTCACGATTGGATCGATTGTGATATACTTCTTAGAGTCTTTGTCCCATACTTCACACCAAAACACAGGATAGTTCTTTACTTGATAAGCAATTTCATCGTCACCTTCAACGGTATGATCAACATTGGAATATGCCCGAGTGTTTGATCGAACGGACTGCATGAATTTGGCATATTGCCCTTTTGGCTTATTATTCTTGACCTTGTGCTGATAATTCTTACGTTTTTCCTTTCCTAGTAATTTTTTCTTCTCTGTGTGTTTTTCAGTGACTTTCTCGACTTGTGAGAGATTTGTGAAATCAGGGGACTGTATGGAAAACACAAGTCTAGCTTGTAATCCCAATGATCTCAAAAGGGCAACAAAACCTTGAGCTGCTATATCCCTGGAACCTTTACGTTTTTCAATCATGCTGATAAATCTTGACTTATCGACACTGATAGTTGTTTTACTTTTGTCGTTCAACTCATCCCAATGTTTCTTGTATAAGAAAGGATAACTCCTTTTCACATACCATGACTTGTACCAGTATTCCATTAGATGTCTTAACAAGTCCAATAACTTTCTAGTTTTGAATTGAGCTGATAAATTCTCTTTTAATCTCTCTCTATTGTAAACTTTCAATTCATCTTTCAACTTAGTAGGGACTTTTCTTGCAAGATCTCTTAACAAGCTGGGCGTAGTACACCATGAGTTCCTAACCACACCATGACCAACCATAGTGAACACATGAAACATATGGAGATTTCTTCTGAATAATCTTTCTTCATGGGAACATAAATGGGACTGTTTCTTCTTCTTACCACGTCTCTTACTGGAAACACTATCCGGTCCAGTGTTAATTGTAATCTGAATCCCATCTTCATTCGTCTTATATTGGAAATCTTCAGCCTCTTCATCACCTTTCTTTGCTGCCGAATCAACATCCAAGTCAACATCTTCAAATTCTTCAGAATCAAATTCTTCATCACTGTCATCTTCAGACTCATAATTCTCGTCATCATCACTAATGTCTACCACATCAGCTGCAGAAGCAGCGATTTTCTTTCGGCTTATCTGTTCATTGTCGGAGTCATCAGAGGACAGGACAACCACTTCTGGAGTCTTGATAGTCTTCCTCTTCTTCAGTTTCGAAATTGGCACTAAAGGAGCCTTACCGGGACGTCTTGCTGGTTTGGTAATGTTTTTCGGTGGTGAATGAGTCACATGTGATGCAGTAACGTGTTTGCTGGGACTGGACTTGACGGGTGGCAATGAACTTGGAATTGATGGGGTTTTGGAAATTTGCCTTCTTGGGGTTGAATTAACTGATGATGATTTTGGTTTAGGTGAGGGTGTTTGTTTGGGCACAGGTGAAGGTGAAGGGGATAAAGTTTGGTCTCTTGATGGAGGGCCGGTGTTAGCATTTCGGGCCCGTGATAAGTTGTGTTTCGTTCTTTTCAGAAGTCTCCCCGGTGTAGCATTGGTTTTCAACGCTTCCCTGAGCATGTCACGGTATTCCTTGGGTAGTCCATTGGAGCTCATTGAAAAATAGATTGATTTTGTCAATTGTGTGTTTGCTCCATGAATTTCACTAGCAAGATCAAGATCGTTTGATTTGTCATGAAAATTGAAATGAGTTCGGAATTCTGGTTTTATCAGACATTCAGAAGGTTGGTTATTGCTGGTGTACGGAGGTCCAAAATCAATGAAATATGCGTCTGTAAAGTGACGCGTCGACACTAAAAAGCGCAGAGCTAGAGGAGCTCTCTTACGTTAACTGAGGGACTGAAAGTGGGGTTGGCTCACTATCTGATCAACTAAGAAGAGTCTGATCTAGGGAATTTGGAAAACTAAACAGGAATGGAAGAACACAGCTTTCATTCGACAAACACATCATCTCTTTGACCATTTCCACCTGTTTGGTATTAAAATACCCATCATTGTATATAGTTAAGTGTCCAGTACATACAACATTCCTTCACTATGTCTCGGTTACCGTTGAAATCGAGGTATCTACAAGTGTTGAAGACATCCACCATCATATCACAATGCCGAAGAACAATCATAAAATCACTTCCCACAGCTGAAAAATTATACAACAAACCACAATGTAGATCAAATCACACAGTATCTAACAAAACTGACGCTTCACAGATACCGAGAAGGTCATTTCAAGATATATTTACGCCCAACACTGCCGGTATCGATAATGTCGGGATAGAAGAGACAAATGACAAGACCATTGAAGTGACTTCTTCAAATAACAACATAGAACCACAAAATTCATCGATCACCCATCTCAATACAAGAATTCAAAACTCATCATACTATTCCAACTACCAAGATGTCATAGAAAACCATGATAGAACATACATGCTTCGATCGGCTAGTCTTCAAGACTTCATACTTTCGTTGGCTCCAGAAGAAACAACATCAAGTGACAAAACCAGTGTTATTTCAAGAAAGATCAAGTGCAAGAAAATGGACGGATTGAAAGATGTTGAATCTTCAATTACACTTCTCATGCATTGTATCAGAATGTCCATTGATCCATCGTACACGAATGAGTATGCGACCAATTGTCTAAACCTGTTCGCCGAGGAGCTAGATATGATCCCAATGAATTTCAGCACACACAGATACAAAGAGTGCTTTTTCTCTGAATCAGAGATACGGAAGATACTAGAGAGTCCCAAAGTTCAAATGGCTTCAACTTTGTTAAAGTACAAACTCAATGATGAATACCGTTGGTCAATAGTGAACGAGTGCCGAGACGATCATATCTTTGGCTGGATCAACTCTTTATTTGCAGACAACATCGGTGATGCATTATATCACTTGAGCAGCTCCAAAGATAAAGTTCCGGATATTATAATATACGATTTGTTGTTGAGAAGACCACAAAATGAGATGGAATTCAAGTCGTTGTTAGAGATTTACAAAAAATGGCATTCTAAGATAAACTCAATTGATCAAGAGAAAGTATATTACTTGGGTCAGTTCTCGGTGGACTCTGGAAATTATTTCAATAGATCATTAGTGCTGGCACCTGTATTTGAAAACTTGTTCAAATATGCTATTAGAAACAAGATAGAGACGTTGCCGGAACTAGTTGATGTTTTCCTACAAACCGGCTCCACTTCAAAGTCTGCTCATTTGTTACCTCAGCTAAGTGAAATTGTCTGGCAATTATCAATTGATCAATCCGGTGATCATTCCGTGGCCCCATCAAGATACAACAGCACATCACAGTCAAAGGCCATCAGAGCAATCAACCAAATAGTTCAATCCAACCCAGCATACGAAGTTGACGTGACTACTATCCTTGGTGTGTCCAATATGTCTTTCTTCTCCAATTTCAAGAAATCTTTCCGTTTTTTCCAAGAGGCCAGAAAAAGATTCGATAGATGGCAGCTTGAAAGTTTTGACATTGATGGGTTTGAAAGGGTTCTTTATTCTTCTTCTTCCAGTGGTGGAAATGGAAATAAAGGTGTGAATGAACTGGTCGTCACGAGGAGAGACTTCAACTTGAGACTGCTTTGCAATTCGATATTGTTGCTTTCTGTAAAACCACACAGAGAAGATTTTATTTTCAGATACCTATACAAAGTCCTACAAAATTTAGAAGACGAGATCTTTGTCAAGTACCCTGAGATCTGGAGATTCGTGTTGATCAAATTGAACTACCACAACTTACTTAACGACGATAGTTGCAGAGTACTATTCAATCTCTACTTCACGAAATGTGAAGCCAACTCCAAATTTGACCCATTGGTACTCGACTTACTTTTAACGAACGTGAACAGTTTTGAAATTCTTTTTGAAATCACCGGAAAATCCAAAATAGCAGGGTTTGATGATGTGACACTATCAAAATACATCAGCAAATTATACAAGCTCTCGAAAACATTACGTATCGAACAAGCCAACTCATCAGACGAGAACGCAACAGCATCCAACACAAACAGACCAGTAGACGCACCAGCCGTCTCAACACCAGCTGACTCCAAGAACTTTGCAGATTTCATGCTCTCGGACTTGATGCAATCTGACAGAAACGAGAACAAACATTTTGCGAAATTCACCAAACGGTCCGAGTTCAGATATCCAGGTTTTGAAAACGCCGTTGATTTAGCTAGACACCTGTACATCTCTTCAACTTTCAAATCATCCAAATTGAACTCCAGTTTCTTGCTAGGTGAAGCCATAGTTGAGCCTCAGCTCGTGGCTACGATATTCAACGACATGAACAAGTTCACTAAGGCTACACCAACCACGATCTCTGCGTTATTTGTGGCGGCTCTTCGATTGAAAGAGCTTGGTCTACACGATGAGACAGTGTTTGAGATGCCAGATGGAGAACGAGTCGAGGCTATAGACTATGCAACTCGAGGATTCGACGAGTACGTGTGTCAGGCACTGGGCGATGACACATTCGGGAAGGTGTATCCTACAGACACGTTACTTTCGCTATACATCAAGTCGATTGGTGAGTTTAAGAAACGGGAGTTGATCTATGGTTTGTTGCAACGGTTGGTTGATTTGAGATATAATTTCGAGTTGGAGTTGTTTCAACAGTATTTGAAGATTGTCCCCGGCACTGATCGATTGGAGTTGATTAGTTGTTTGAATGAGTACCATCAAAGATTCGAGAAGTTGAGACAGTGTAAGTCTGAGTTTGAGTTGACATCAGTGAAGAGAGCCATGCAGTCCGTGTATGCCAGTGGGGAGTTCTGTGAGTTTGTTGCCAATTTGGAGGTTAATTGGGATGTTGTTAGAACTTGGAATTGGCCTGGGAAGTCGTAGAGTTGAATAGTTAGTAGGCTTATTTATTTATTTCCTTGCATATAATTTACATTATTATATAGAGTTCTTGTTTAAAGTAACATTAATTGGTATTAGCATACCAGCAAGATATATCAAAGAAAAGTAAAGGTATAAGAGAAAATGCAAAGCGGATTAATATAAACAAGCGGTAACAATTGATCATCAGTTTCAAACTGAGATCTCTTTTGGCTTTGGTTCTTTTCCAGGACTATCTGGTTCAGAATCTGTGGTGTCGTTAACTTTCTCAGTGACTGGACTGTCTCGTTTATCATGTTCATGTTCATGTTCATGTTCATGTTCATGTTCATGTTCATGTTCATGTTCATGTTCATGTTCATGTTCATGTTCATCTTCTGTGACAGAAACTTGTCCCCTTCCCAACTGTTTCTCCTCATCATCGGCTTCATGCAGACCTTTCCCTGTCTCACAACTATCAACCTCGTCATCATCATCATCAATATCCTTCCCCTTTCTAAAAACCCTAAATCTCAATAACCAAATAACCTGAGAAGTCATAATACCAACCTCCATAAAGATAACAATAGCATACAAGACCATGCCCATAATATCAATATCACCAACCAAAGTACTAGCCATTGAGAAAACAGCACCTGAGCAATCCATAATCAAAAACACGAAATTGATCCCAACGACCCTTCCCTGTCTCTTGAGCAACTCAAGATAGGGAGGAACCAACCCAGCAGCCAAGATAATCGAAGCAATGATACCAAAGATCAAACTTGGCCAATGTGTGCCGTTCGCATATACCTTTTTCAACCACACTCCAAACCCAACTTGCATTCCTATAGCACAGGAGAAAAATAGTGTTGAGAATAAAATGATACGTTTTTTAGGGTAGCTGTATGGAGGATAGTACATTGATTGGATCCAGGCTGTGGCACAGAGACATTCGAACATGCATGGTTGGACTTGCATTGGGATGTAAGAGTCAGACATGACAAAGTAGATGCTGAAAGGGATTCCAGAGAGGGCCCAGAGAAACATGAATAATGGGGGAAAACCTGTGGCATCTTTGTGTTTCCAAAGATAGTAGATTTGGGGTGATAGTTGGATACACCTATTTGAATTGATTGTTGATGGCCGGTGTGAAGTTAGTATTTGAAGATCTTAGAAATGGTATGGATACCCATAGTTTCCCAAAGGTAATGATGTTTGGGCTCTGGATCATAGTCAAGGTTGAATCAGTGAACATACCATAAAACAGTACCTATTGTACCTAAAACATTTGCAGCCGTATTGTTGTCGGTCATCTGTAGAACTGTGCCGACTGTGGTGATATATGGTTATGTGATGCTGTAGTCTACTGTGTAAGTGGTAGTCATGAATCAGCACATGAAACTGACGAAAGAAGAGAGATATGAAGATAGTTTTATGTACTCTCTTGAACAGTGACAGGGTCCGTGATTAGTGTGTGATTCGTGAGTCGTATTCCTTGTTTGGAAGAATAAATTTGATAAATCTTTTCATCGATGCAATTTGCTCGTTGTTCCTTTATCAAATTATCATGATAACTCTGGATGGCCGTTCTTTACCGTACATCACCACATATCCCTTGTGATTGTTGATCCTGCTGATAAATTGTTCTGCTATGTTCTGAATTGCCTGATCCGTTCATAAATGATATTGCCGTTTTATAGGCCGGGTACATCCAGTAGAATCACAGTAAATTGGTGAAAATTGTGTGTACGACGATAATCCCGGCGGGAATTCCGCAGAATGGCATTGAAATTAGTTCTCATTAGCGAGAGCTCTCACTAGTATTATACGCTATACTCCTGAGCCCTGTAACGGGAAGGTACATCCTCACTACCTCACTACCTCACTACGCACAGTTCATAACAGATAAGACCGACATTCGGAGAAAAAACGGCCTGAGCTTCCTTCATTCTATTTGTTCCTCTTCGAACTTCTGTACATGGCATCCTCAGTATTGGCCACTTAAGGACCGATGCGATGCTCCCATTACCCTTAAAATAAGCTAAGTTGAATCCCAGTTTGGTACTTTTTTTGAGTTCAAATAAAAACTATCTCTAATGAAAACCATATCTATACACACGTTGTCCATGAAGGATACAGAACTGATATCACAAAAACATGAAAAATGCACAACAGAGGGATAAAACAGAAGACTCATGACACAACCTAAGTCAACTCCTGATTCACAGCTCTATCTATGGTTTGGTAACAAGTTGAACCAAGTCATCCAGGTATGGATCCTGGGCTCTCTCCAACCCAGAAGGATCCAACCCAACCAAAGACTTATGCAACTCAAGAAGGTACTCATCATTAGGCCCACTTTCACCATGACAAACTCTAATCACATCCGCTGTCTCTTTAACATCTTCAGGACCAACAAAACTTGTATTATCAGTAGTGGCAACATAAACCACAGACTTGATAACAGACTCACCTTGTTCGTTCTTAGGCAACCCTTCCAAAATAGCCTTCACTTTCGAATCAACCAACTGTTCTTTCTTAGGAACAACATTAAACTCAATCTCCTGGGTAGTATATCCGTCTTTCTCTCTCAAATCCAAATACTCCGATGCTTGAAGGGCATGTTCAGGAGGAATGTAAAAACAGCACCCCCAGACAGTCAATTGATCAAACAACTTCTGTGAGTCTGCGATTGTGGCTTCAGCTTCTTGCTGTGGCAATTTAGCCAGTTCATAATGAATGATGTCTTGATGGAAACTTTTGGTTTCTGTGATTTGCGTATGTGGGATGATTGTAACGACACGGCCTTTTTGCTCTGGTGTACCTCTGTTGTCTGAACTGCTTTGCCAGAATCGACGTGCAAATCCTTTCACGTAACCTGGCAAACGAATGAAGTCCTTGGAAAATGCATGGTTGTGTAATGGGTATTTGAAAATAAGTGAGCCGTAGCCGACTAAGTATAGTGGTTCAATGGTCATGATTTGGGTGATGATCTGATGTTGATTTGGTGATTTGGTCAATTGATATTTGAAATTTGATATCCTCAGAAAAAAAAAGAGAAAAATGGAGTAGAGGAATCTAAAAGGTGGCCGTTCGTGTCTATTTAAATAAGGTGATGAGTGTGATTGCTTTGTATTCTTTCTTTTTGCAAATTGGTTGGTCTCATATTCATTTACATGGTAACTAAGTATACGTTTGATGCCAGTGGTGACAAGTTACAACGAATCTGGACTAAAGAGTGTGAGAGTCTGACTCACTGAGTGTAGGGGAACAATCTGTGGCTCGCCATACATAGCAAGGCAGGTAAATTCACACGAACTATACGCTGAAACTAAACTCGTCAAAGGGGATTTGACTCTTGAGAGGACTATATATAAAAGTACTTTTAAACCATTTTTGTATTTCCAAAGACAATATCAGAAAATCTATATATCCAAAAGTAAAAGAATGTTGTTGTAATTTCTCCTCTGCTGTACGGGGTTCGGCTTGTTTCATTAACTCAGCGAAACACTTAGAAAAAGAACCTCTTCCCTTCTTTAAC
Organism: Ambrosiozyma cicatricosa; assembly: GCA_030579935.1. Lineage (NCBI taxonomy): Eukaryota > Fungi > Ascomycota > Pichiomycetes > Pichiales > Pichiaceae > Ambrosiozyma > Ambrosiozyma cicatricosa. Next base: position 54,614 of record JAKTRY010000004.1, on the reverse strand, counting down.
TATAGTAATTCTAGAACTAGATATCTATTCTTAACTATCCAAACTACCCAATCTTCTTCCTTGTCCTCTGAAAGCAGAACCTGAGGTTGAACCTTTGGAGTGGTCGTTGGTACTACCTCTTCTGTTCTTTGGTGGAATCACAGCACCAAAGGAGTGTCTGTTAAAAGCCGCAGAATTGTAGTCTATACCGGTGTACTTGGAAACAACAGATTTCAGCCAAACAGGAGCACTCAAATGACCAGTTGAGTAATACCAAACGTTTTGTAAACTGTCAGCGGTTCCCAATCTATGAGTGTTGTTATTATTTTGGTTAATGGCGCCTTGGAACAATGACATCAAAGGACCAAATGATGATGTCTCCAAACAGTTGTAAAAATATGCCGCCACTGAACCAGTCAAGGCCAAGAAGAAACTGAATTTACCATCAACCAACAATCTGAAACCTAAGGAGACAGCAGGCAAAAGGGATGCTTTGATGGGCAGAAAGTAGAAGTTGACTTCGTTTCCATAGTTGTCAATTGACCAAGTGAATGTCAAAGCTGCCAAAAGTGCTGGGTTCAATGAGAACGTTGGAGGTAAGAATAATCCAGCACCAACCAACATGACAGGCACAATTATAATCAAGTAAAACAAATAATCAGGTAAGTTCTTCTTGAATTTTCCCTCTTCCAATCCTTTGGAAAATGAATAGAGCATATAAATTTCCATTAATCCTTGCATTGGCTGAGGATGGGAAATGAGAAATCCTGTCAATAGTCTATGAAATTCAAACTTCTCCCACACCAATTGGAAAGAACAGTTGAATTCTGAATAACTCACAAATCCTAAGGCATTCAACCCTCCCATCACCAATGAAGTGATTGTGAGAGTTCTTGTCACTGGAGGGATAGACGAAACAAACCTGGAGACACCGGTGCTCAAACGTGTTGATTTGCCATGTTAGTACATTGGAATCGTTGGTCTAGCTTGCCAAATATAAAACATTCACTTGAATTTGTCACAACATACTGACCTAGTTCAGACATTGCTTTTCTGTTATGATATGTTTGCTATGCTTCTATGAGTGGGAGTCGATTGGAGAATGCTATGATACAGCCTTTGGCCATTGACGACCTGTCCCCGGTTGGGTTTGGCCTTTGAAACCCCATTTCGAGAGACCCTTGCGCGGGCAAAAGATAACAGCTCAAATGTGATTTGTCACACGGAATACACTAGAATAACATGATTTTTGCATAAGAACCCATCACCACCCACAACAATTCCATCACAAGCTATAATCAAGACAGTTTATGCCATGTCACGAAGAATGATATCTCGTCTGATTCGTACAGTCAATACCCCGAAATTTGCAGTTGTCGCAATAATATGTCTGGTGTTACTGTTTTTCAAAAAGAGTTCACTTCCCGATGATGTGAACCAGATACAAGTTATCCAAGATCCAAAACTACTGAAAGAAATGCTTGAGTCAACAGCATCACCTAATTTAAATTTGAAAAACACCAATGGGAACCAAAATGATAAGTTTAAACTTCAGAAATCTAACAACGGTGATGATTCAAATGATGACGATGAGAAATCATATAGTTTCAATGGGAACCAGTACCTCATAGAAAAAGATCTTGCTGATGAGGCCAATAGAAAAATGAAAGAAAGAGAACCTCATGGTGATAAAAGCTGGTTCAAAGGTTCCAAATTCTCGCTAGAATGCCCGAATTATGTCGAGTACTCCAAGGTTCCTCATGGCCCATATAGTGAAGGACCCTTACTATTACCATTCATGAGACCATCAGAAAAATGCAGAACTTTCAAGAGTGATATCATTGAAGAAGTGATTGAAGACATGAAGGAAAAACTAGCCGATCCAGATGTTGCCAGATTATTTGAAAATGCGTTCCCAAACACATTAGATACCACTATCTTATGGCATTCTCCAGAAAGTAAAGGCAAACTTCCCAAGACGTTTATTTCAACCGGTGATATTCATGCTGAGTGGTTGAGAGACTCCGCTAGGCAACTGAGTGTATATCAACCTTTTATCAAACATGATCCGAAATTGCAAGAATTGATTAAAGGTGCCATTATCCAACAAGCTGAATACATCGTCAAAGCTCCATATTGTAACGCATTCCAGCCTCCAGAAGACTCGGGCGTTTCCAGAAAACCATCATCAATAGATGACGTGTTTCCAAGACCACCTTGGAGATATGTGTTTGAATGTAAGTGGGAACTAGATTCATTGGCTTCTTTCCTTACGTTATCTAACGACTACTATGATAATTCCGGTGATGTGAGTCTCTTCAAAACGGATGAATGGGTGACTGCTTTTGAAATGGTGATCTTGATCTTGAAAAGAGAATCAACTTCCACATTTGATGAGAATGGAAATGTTCAAACACCACCATACACTTTCCAAAGAGACACAAAAATCGGTACCGAAACACTTCCTTTGGCCGGTGTCGGTAATCCAGTTAACTATGGCACGGGCCTTATCAGATCGGCCTTCCGTCCATCTGATGATGCATGTACCTATCAGTTCTTCATCCCGGCCAATGCCCAATTATACACTGAATTCACCAGAGTTGTTCCTGCATTAATAGCTGCTGAATATGAAGGTTTGGCCGATACAGCAAAGAAAGTCGCCGAGCAAGTGAAACAAGGTATCGAAGAACACGCAGTGATAGACCACAAGACATTTGGTAAAGTTTATGCCTACGAAGTTGACGGCTATGGAGGGATGAACTTCATGGATGATGCCAACATCCCATCATTGTTATCGTTACCAGACATGGGCTTCACTGATCGTGATGATCCAATTTATCAAAACACAAGAAAGATGGTGATGTCAAACAAGGGAAACCCATATTATTTGGAAGGCCGTTTTTTCAAAGGTATAGGTGGTCCACATGTTGGTATTTTGAACGCTTGGCCTATGTCTTTGCTTGTTGCTATTAGAACAAGTGATGATGATGCCGAGATTACTGAATATTTGGATCTCGTTAAGAAAACCACTGCTGGTTTGGGGTTGCTGCATGAGAGTATCAATGTTCATTCTTCAAGACATGCTTATACTAGACCTTGGTTCAGTTGGTGTAATAGTGAGTTTGGTAAGACAATTTTGGATTTGGCTCAAAGAAAACCTCATTTGATTTTTAAAGAGAAGTATTCCAGTCTACCGTATGAATTTAAGACTGGTGCTTGATATTTTTTATCGTTCGATACGTGTTTTGTTGTTGCAGCACTTTTTACTATTTTTGAAGTTCTATATATTGATACCATCGTATAGTACTAGCTCATTTTTGTCTTTGATTATAATTTATCTGTAAGCTGGCTAGCTACCTTAATTGCCAATAGTACGTATATCTAGAGGTGGGGTGATTTTGCTCCCCGAAATGAATCTGACCAATATACACTACAAACTCGCCTAGACTACTTGACCACGACTACATACTGTTGTTTTGTGCATTGTGAAAAATTACGACCATTCTGAAGCTTGAGCTTGTGGTCACTGGTCAGGTACTCAGTGTTCACATGCGTTAGCTTCAGCCCGATTTCTGAAAAGTTGTCTCTCCCATGCAGCGAGGATTCAGTTTTATTGTGGAGTCCGGGTAACCCCTCATGTTACCCTGCCTTGAAATCGTTTTCCATTTTCCGGTAGACGTGTAGTGGTAGTTAGGAGTGATGCCGATTATTCAAGTAGATGGTATACAATTGACAATTTGAAAGCAACAAAAAACAACTTCAAAAATGGATTCCGATGATGATATGCCGTATGCTAATTTGAGAGATTTTGCTAGAAAAAAATAAAAGAAAACACAGAACAAATAGCAGGATGAATCATGATACTAACAAATAGATCACTACATGAACACCTAACACTTTCCAATTTATGAAGAGTGCTTTCTGCCCATGCATTAGCCGCATTACAGGAATTTAAACAAGATGAAAAGGCGAGACAAGAAGCTTTTGAAAAAATGTATCAGAAGGCTGAAGATGATTTTTCAGAGAGAAAACAAGTTTCAATTGACGATTTTAAAGAAGATTGGCAACTTTCACAATTTTGGTACAGTGATTCCACCGCTGATACTTTAGCTGATACCTTATTGGATGGAGCAGATGAAGATACTGTGATTTGTATAGCTAGTGCACCATCAGTGTATGCTGCTATTAAAAAGCGTGATCCGAAGACATTGCCAACTACTGAGATTTACCTTTTAGAATACGACAAGAGATTCGAGTTCTTGTCTGGAACCAAATACTTTGGATTTTATGATTACAATGAACCATTGAATATCCGTAGAGATTTGGAGGGTAAGGTGAACAGATTGTTGATTGATCCTCCATTTTTGGAACCTGAATGTCAAAGAAAGTCATCCCGGTCTGCTTATTTCCTTTTGAACAAGGACAAGACCAGTAAGACTAAGTCAGGGAAGCTCAAATATCAATTGATTTCATGTACTGGAGAGAGAATGGCTGAAGAAGTGAAGAAGAACTATCCTGATACACATATCACTGATTTCCATCCAGAACATAAGAATGGACTCAGTAACGAGTTCAGATGCTATGCTAGTTTTGAGTGCGAGCAATGGAAGTTTGCTGATTTGTAAGAATAGAGATAGAGAAAGAAGTTGTTGGCTTTTTCATATATAAGCTAAAAATAAATAGTGAATAAACACTTGTAAATATGGAAATGAAAAATTGGTAGAAATAGTAGAAGTCTGCTATTATCACATGCGAAAAAATAAACATCCTAAGCACGTGACCCCAGCCCTTACAGTTGTGTTGCACGTACGATTTCTTCCCATGTGCCTGTCCCGCTGCCACAAGCCACCGTCCCACATGTGTCAAATTTGTCAAATTCACATGGCAAAACAAACCTTGTGAATCCTATAGTGTCTCCTCTTGAACCGCTTCTTTCTTCATCGAATCACACTGAAAACAGTCATCACCGATCACAGTGAGTTTGCCTCTTCAGATCAAAACACTCAGACCTCAATATATAAGGCCACCATTTAGCCTCAACTGGCTCTCTCTATCAGCTATACAAATTCTCGAACGGTCTTTCATTAATAATAAACACACACCTTTGTGGCACCACTGACCATCTCAAAATCAAAATCACAACCAAAATCTGAGACATCATCCCCTGTTCCATCAAATCTCCTATTATTTTACCGTTTTCCACCTGTCAGATACACTTCACCACATAATTTCAGCTTGAGTCAGGTCAGACCAATCTGAAGTCTACAAATTCGTTCTAAGCTAATCTGGTGTTAGAAAACGACTTTTTTCTCTACGATCAATCACTTAACTCTACAGGCAACCCATATTTCGTATTCTCTGTCGATTCCATCACCATAACCACAACTCAGAAACAACATTATCACCTTACAACAAATAGACAGCAATCCGTGCCTATTCCATCATCAACAACACTAACGACACCAGTAAAATGCATATCATCCTCCTTCGACACTGTACTCGTATAGACAAGTTTGCTAAAAAGAAGAGTGCGAATGGTAATGTCACTCCTGAACCTTTTGAGCTGGACTCCTCTTCTTGGATTGCAAACTTCGATCCTCCAGTGGCACCTGAATTGGCTTCAAAGGAAGTGGCTAATGCTTTCAAGAAAATATCTTCAAACTTGTCTGATCAGAAACATTCCAAGAAACCAAAAGTTATAATACACAGTTCTCCTTATAATAGATGCATACAAACTACTGAATTGCTATTGGACCACTTGAAGTCATCTAAACTTATAGAACATTCAACTTTACAGAAATCTACAAAACTTAGAATCGATCATGCTTTATCTGAATGGCTGAACGAAAATTTCAACTTGCATTATCTACCTCCAAATGATGACGGTTACTCAATGATAAGTAACGTCAACAGTTATTTCTCGACTTCACCAAAAGAAGATGCTGAGATACTTACAAGAGAAACTAGAAACACCCTTAGATCAGTGAGAGACCATACTTGGATGCACAACAAATTGGGCCATTGCGGTGACTATGGTGAGTCATCTCAAGAGTTCAAGAAAAGATGTTTCCTATACTTCACACAACTTCTACAAATGTACTACAGAAACCAGTCGTATTCAGACGACAAACATACAACCATCATCATTGTATCCCATGGTGCTGTCATTTCGGCCTTGCTTCAACTGATTTTAGGAAGGCCGATATTCAATGAGGTGCCTCTATGTACACCCATTTACCTGAAACAATCTACAAGGAAACGTTCGGTATTCAACTTCATGGATTACGATTTTAACTTATCTAGAATTCTTGCTCCTCCTTCAGACAGAGAATTGCTTCGTATAATCAACACCCCATTAGATATGACCATGTTAGATTTTGAAAGTATCAGAGATGATTATCAAGTTACAATTGGTGATGAGGGCTTCACTAGAATCATTCAGTCACCTCAAAGATCCAGAAGTTCCTCATTGGCGGGTTCTAGTAGAAGAAAAAGAAGCAACACCTTGGATCTGGGAAGACGCAAAACGCTGGGATCTGATGAAGAGTCAGAAAGAAACGCATTGAAACAAACGAGATCGTTCCGGTCACTTCAAGTTATGGGTTCAGGAAATAGAAAAAGAACCATCAACTTAGACAAGCTACACAGTTATTTTTCAGCTGGTTCGAGTTCTGAAGACGATGAAGATGAAGATGAAGGTATATATGGTTACGAAGGTGTGGGAATACCCAGTCTTGAAGAACGTTATGCCTCCAAACCCAGTGTTCTCACATCTGGTTCATCCAGTACCAGTCTCAACAAACAGAGTTTCGACACATTTATTTCCAAGTGGAAGAGTGACCACAACTTATCCATCCACAACAAAAGCAACAATTCATATTCCAACTTACTCAAAGGTTCTTCATACGCAAGTTTAACAGCCCACGGCAGTCTGGCAACTGCCGACCCAAGCAGATCATCATCGAAGAGTTTCCTGAGATCGGAATTTGACCTTGACCGTGCTCCTTCCTCCTCATCTAACATCAACAATCCACTAGCCAACCATTTCTTCGACTTTGATGGCTCAATCGATTCCGACTCATCAATAGCGAGCGATGAAGAAGACGAGCTGAGTGAAGAAGATGACAATTTTCCTCTCTTTGGTGCAGTTCCGGCTCCAGGTTTCAACCGCAGTGATTTCGGATTGAGTGATCCAATAGAGTTCAAATTTGAAGCTCCTCAACCTTTCAAAAGATCATCATTCTCAAATGGATTTGGTTCTCTTAATACCAACAACAAAAACAGCACCAGTGGCAACAAATTATCCAGATCAAGAGTGCTAAGCTCAACTGAACTTTTCTTCAACTCGATTCAAAAGAAAGACATCACAATCATATCCACAATGACCAACTCCAAATCCAAAACGAGAAAAGTGTCAGGCTCAAACATCACAGATTACGAGGACGTAGACGATGATGGAATACTGTCTGATCACAGCCGAAACGGAACCGTTGAAGTGCCAGGAATAGTGAAATCCGTCAATAAACCAGACCTGGTCTCTGAGTCTGCGACGAGTGACCGCTTCGTTCCTGCATTCAAGATCTCTCCTGGTGGTCCAGGTAATACAGATATCGAGGATACTGAAGAATCAGGTTGGTCTAGATCCTCTTCCCCTACAAAATCAGAGAGTTCGTCTACTCCATTGGGTAATTTCCTGAACTCTTCGTTTTCTGGTGGTGGAAAGGCCAGTCGTGGTAATGATTCGTCTTCTTTGAAAGGGATCTTGTTTAGTAAGACCAGTCTGCTGTCTTCCGAAGACGATTCGGGTAGTTGGTTTGGTGGTAATTTCAGAAGTGAGACTGCCGTTTGATTTGACGTTTTTGCACTATCTCTTTGCTTTTGGGTTGATTATACCAAGACTTGGTTTTTGTTTACTAAATGTTTAACATCATGTGCTATATTGTTGCCATATGGGTATAGTATTTTCCGCATACAAATTTTTTTTCTTCTTTATTATTGTCATTAATTTGTTTTGAGATATATGATTGTGAATTCTGATTGTTTAAAAATTATAATAAAAACATTACACACATGTATTTTCCTTAATATCCTTCACTTCCATTTCCAATTCATCTTACATATATACACGCTTCTTCGACATTGTCGCATCGACTGTTTTATAATCTGTTTTGTTTTTTGTCTTTCTAATTCATATTCGTTTTTTGGGGTAACAAATTTACTAAAACATGCAATGGAATATATTATATATATTCTGCGGAAAAGAATTCAAAGATAGAGAGCCAATTCCACTAAGTCTTAAAGATAAATAAATCAAGAAAAGTAAAAATTTATGAAAATAGAAAGTTAAACTTCGGAATACAAGATCGTGTACAATAAATGTGTTGGAATGTATACGATTAATTGCATGCACCATATGAAGAGCTATACCAAAAGTAGGAATGAGAAGAAAAAGATGATGTTCAAATTGATGCGTAACATTATTACTCTATCAAAGACAGTAAAACAGTAAGCACAACATTACCGAAGATAGCAACCAGAGCAGGGGTCTTAACAGTAGCACAAGCACCAGACTTACTATTCTTGCTGCTTGTTTCATCACCTTCATTATCATCATCGTCATCATTATTATCACCATCGTCATCATCATCGCCACCGTCATCATCATCACCATCGTTATAGTCACTGTCATTATTATCATCGCCTTTGTCAGTAACAACACCGAGCTTTTCAACACCACCCAATTCATCAACAAAATGCATCAACAAAGACCGTTTACAACTTCCAGCATCACCATCTGAATCCCACCACATTCCACCACCCAATCCCATCTTTCTCACGTATTGCGCCTTTGCCCTAGCAGACATCTCATTATCATAAACGAGAACACCAGGTTCAATGTTACCTCCACCACCATCACTATCATCATGATCAGTCTTATGTTCTTTACCTTGTCCATTATGATCATCAACAGAAGAAATAGCATACGCGGCAACCCTAACTTCATCATAGTACTCTTTGTAACCCTTAGGTGGCAAACACCTATAATTGATAATACATTCCTCTTTATCCTGTTGGATTCCATCAATTGAAGCACAACCATGAAACTTCGAATACAACTTACTCGTATTAAAACTTCGGCCATAGGCAGGCATACCCAAGACAATCTTATTAGCAGGAACAGATTTACTCAACAGATAATGAATTGTCCCGTTCACTGAATCACTAGACTCGGGATCCTTTGGATCTTCGTATAAGTTGGATTGATAGCCCGAGTATTTCGACCAAACGCCTTTCTGATCATAGCCCATTAAGTTAAACTGAGTGATTTTTGACTGCATTGAAGTAAAGTCATAGTACGCAAGTTGCGATTTGCTGGATGGTACAGCTATGGTTAACTTGTATTTGTTGCCTTCTGAATCCAAGTTTTCTGAATAGGACAATTGGTTGACAAATTCAGTGACGAGATTGTTGAGTTTGCCTTTTGCTTCTTGACTATCTGGGTATTCCCAGTCAATGTCGATACCGTCAAATTCGTATTTTTTCAGGAATGAGATAGCGTTGGTGACAAATTTCTTCGTATGGGGTTGGGTCTTGGTAAGCTTTGTGAAGTCTTTGTTTGAGTCTGAACCACCGATGGACAGCATCACTTTCAAATTTGGATTCAATTTCTTCATTTGTGATAACTGACCTAACAAACCAGTTGAATTGTGACGTTCATCTTCAGTCAATTGTTTCACTGGAATTGTATCGATTTCGTTCAACTCACATTTATCTTGAGATGATATCTTGTACTTTTCTGCAGTGAATGGGATTTTCTCACCTGTGGCTAGCGTCTCATTTTCAAACTTCAAATCCAAATTGAAAGTATCCATTTGGGCAAAGGCATAGTAAATGGTTGTAACATGGGATAACAAGATGTCTGAAGGCGAATGCAGACGGCGGTATGTCCACTCGGAGTAATATATACTGGTTGTGTAGTTCATAGCATTGTCATCGTCATTATCACTACCTTCATTGACACCAGTTGTGTTGCTCCCAAAAGTGAATATCGCTTGAGCAAGTAACCAAAACGTGAACCAACAGTTATGATTGTTAACTGTCATGGTAATCGTGTAGTCTTATTGTTTATGAGAAGAAAAACAGTTAACGTGAAAAAGAAAAGAAAACGAACGAGGAAAACGATCAATCTTATATGCCATTTATTAACTGCATAAGTTTGGCGAAAAAAGAAAGGCAACTACTGGGTCACATAAAATGCATTCGTCATAGATATGGACATGACCAATCAGGAGCCTATTGGTAGCCAGATTATGCAGAAAAAGTATTTTTTGAGGAAGGCCAAGGAGCAGCGAAAGTAGAGACGTGCTATATTCGCTAACCCGAGGTCCGAGGTACAAGCGCTGTGAAATCTGTTTATGCACAGTGACCAATAAACTTGGATATGTCATCAGTTTTATTTAGTATGAGAAATAGTAATTGATTGATGTAATCGTATGCATAAAAACTTAGAAAAAGCAAGATGGTGAGAGGGAGGAGGAGAATGATTAAGAGGGAAGTTTAGTTCATATCAAAGAATCTCTTGTTGTTGAAATGTTCATTTTCAAGTGATGACACCGTTGGACCAGACAAACTGTTGTTTCTTAAACTGTGTTGAACTGCTTCTCTTGACTCTGTATCTTCTTCATTTCTATTCTTCGTTAACAACGGTTGAAGTCCATCGACAATTAACGTGATACCTGTGGTTTCAGCACCTCTTGGCAAAATAACATCTGCATATTCTTTCGTTTGGAAAATAAATTGGTTCATTTCAACTCTTGAGTGGTTAAGATATGAGTTAAGCAAAGTCTTCAGTTGTTGAGCTTCAGCTTCTTTAGTTGATGGGTTCAATTTCGATGGTTCCAAAATATCTCTCTTGATCCATCTGCCCAATCTCACATCTGAATCACAGTCAATAAACACTCTAACTGTTGCCATTTTGTTCAATTCAAAATCATATAGAGCATATAAACCATAGACGATGACCAGATCTGTATATTCTTGCAGATCAGTCACTTTTTTCTTGATTGCATTGAAATTGAAACGGGATGGATTTCTAAGAGCGTTGGATTCATTCGTTGTGTTGTATTGGAAGTCATTCATGTCCACGTTGGCTAGTGAGATATTTGGGAATCTCTTTTTCAACTCATTATTGATCAGATTGGAAGCTAGTTTCTGTTTCAAATTGATAATAAATGTTAGTTTCCGAGTTGATAGCGGGTTAATCAAATGACAGATAACAGAAACATACCTTTCCAGAAGCATGTCCACCTCCAATAAGTATGAGAATTGATGTGTTTTGTGTACTGGTTGGCATGTTTCTTGATTGTATCTATTTGTTGTCTGTTTGTATTCAAAAACCGATGTTTTCGTAGTTGTTGATCAAACTCACTCAATTTGCTTGTATCAAATCTTTTTTTTCTGCTTAAATGGTCTCGCAGTTCGGATAAAACCACTAAGGTGCACGTGCGTTCAGATGGCAGACGATCTGAACTATTTTTTTTTACCAGAAATTTATTCAGAAGTCATTCAGGGGTATCTGAAAACTACCATTCCATAATCAACTCCACCATCACAAAACGACACAACCAAAATGGAATTTGACAAAGAATTAGATAAAGAACTAAAATTCAAAACATCCAAAAATGTTCCAGTGAGTGCCACATTCGAAGAAATGGACTTGAAAGATGACCTACTACGAGGAATTTACAACTATGGTTTTGAATCACCATCAGCCATTCAATCCAGAGCCATCACTCAGATTATCTCAGGAAGAGACACAATCGCACAGGCTCAATCAGGTACAGGTAAAACGGCAACTTTTTCAATTGGTATGTTGGAAGTGATAGACACCAAGAAACGTGAAACCCAAGCTTTGATTCTCTCCCCAACTAGAGAACTAGCCACCCAGATTCAGAATGTCGTTAGGGCATTAGGAGACTACATGAATGTGAAATGCCATGCTTGTGTCGGTGGTAAGAGTGTCGGTAACGATATCAAACAGTTGGCCAAAGGTGAGCATATCGTAAGTGGTACACCAGGTAGAGTGCTTGATATGATCAAGAGACGTAATTTGAACACGAGACAGATAAGGATGTTGATTTTGGATGAGGCCGACGAGTTGCTTTCGCATGGATTCCAGACCCAGATTTATGATGTGTACAGATACTTGCCACCAGGAACCCAAGTTGTTGTTGTCTCAGCCACGTTACCTAAAGATGTGTTGAGTATGACTAACAAGTTCATGTCTGATCCAGTGAAGATCTTGGTGAAGAGAGACGAGATCACGTTGGAAGGAATCAAGCAGTTTTTCGTTCAGGTTGAAAAAGAAGAGTGGAAGTTCGATACGCTTTGTGATCTTTATGATTCGTTGACTATCACACAAGGTGTCATTTTCTGCAACACTAAGAAGAAAGTCGACTGGCTTGCTGAATCTCTAAGGAAATCCAATTTCACTGTTGTCGCAATGCACGGTGACATGAAACAAGACGAGAGAGACAAGATCATGAATGAGTTCAGATTGGGTAATTCTAGAGTGTTGATATCCACTGATGTCTGGGCTAGAGGTATCGATGTGCAACAGGTGTCGTTGGTGATCAACTATGACTTGCCTTTGGATAGAGAAAACTACATCCACAGAATTGGTAGATCTGGTAGATTTGGTAGAAAAGGTGTTGCCATCAATTTCGTCACGAATGAAGACATAGGAACATTACAAGAGTTGGAACAATACTACAGTACCCAGATCGAAGAGATGCCTGTTAACGTGAACGACATCATCTAGACATCTGGAAATCTCTATACTTTTCCCTTTTTTAAATTATGTATTTTTATTAATTGAACAACCTGTATACTCAACCAAGAGAAAAAAATCATGCAAATAGGTACTCAAACCAAAGCAATCAGTAACATCACCAGTAAAAACTCATTCACATACTCATGAATCATTCAGCGCCATAACATCACTCAACTGTTTATTCCTCATAACGAACAAATCCACCAACTTTGTAGCATACTTCAAATCACTCTTGGGCACCAAATCATTAACTGTCTCATTCTTCACAATCAACTCCGAAGCATTCCCATATAACGTAACGGCACTATACTCCTGAAATTTCGAATCCGAAAACGACCCACCATCTTCACCCCCATCTGCTTGTGATTGTGAACCTTCATCTATGAACTTCCACTTCTGGGTAGTATACCTTGACGCTTGCCATGTGTCAGAAAGCGTAGTCACAGTATCGATATTCACTGCATCGTCTTTCAACTTCACGCTGATTATCGTAGGTGGTGTGTCTTGTTCAATCTCATTCCCACTGTGGTTGCCATCGTCGTTGGTAATTGTGCTTGGATCGATTTCTTCGTCTTTGTAAACGTATTGTACACTGGGAGTAGTCAGCTTGTATTCGAAAATTTCGCCCTGTGGGTCTTTGGATGCTTTTCTGGAACAAATTTTTTCGGAGATTATTGTTTCATCAACAATTGAGAAGTTCAGTGAGTGGTGTGTGTGATTTGGGGTTCTGATGGGTTCATTCATGTTAGTTTTTGGGCTGGTGGTTTATTTGAAATAGACAATTATACGGTACTGCTAATGTTTACTTAGGCAAGATGATGGCAAGAAGCATATTAGTTACTGGCCGCGATAAGGGGAACATGCATGTGTGGAACTGCCTCCTTTTTCAGCTTACATAGAGTAGGTACTACGTAGGTTACAATAGGTTTGCACAAATACATGGAATCAGTAATTACTCTTTAAAAATAGTTAGGTATATATGAAGAGATAAGAAGTGGTTAATAATAAATGGGGAAGGGTGGGGGAGTGAAATAAACAAGATAGATGTAACCGGCCCATGTAAATAAAATCTAACAAACGCAAAAGAAAACCAACAATCAACTAATCTATTTCTTAGCCTTCTTTTCCTTCTTTGCAGAAGTAGAGTTCTTTGGCAATTCATTAACGAAAGGAATGAATTCAGGTTCACCAGGAATGTACTTTCTCAAAACTTCAGGAATGACCAAACCATCTTCAGTTTGGTAGTTTTCCAAAATACAACAAAGTGCTCTTTCAGTGGCACACAAAGTGGAGTTCAAACAATGGACGTACTTCTTTTCCTTTTGGTTGCTGGTCTTGATACCACATCTGATTTCCATGTTTCTGGATTGGTAATCGGTACAGTTAGAACAAGAAACCAATTCCTTGAATTCCTGTTGGTATGGGAACCAAGCTTCCAAATCATACTTCTTAGCAGCGGCATTGTTCAATTCACCAGAGACAATACCCACGACTCTGTAAGGCAAGCCCAAGGACTTGTAGAATTCTTCTGAGGTGTTGATCATTCTATCGAATTCATCCCATGATTTTTCTGGTTCAGAAAGAACAAATTGTTCAATCTTCTCAAAGGCATGCACTCTGAAAATACCCCAGGCGTCTTTACCATGAGAACCGGCTTCTCTTCTGAAACAAGAGGAGTAACCAGCGTATCTAATTGGCAATTGCTCAGCAGGACTCTCGAACCATTCACCGGAGTGGTAAGCGGAGATAGGTTGTTCAGAAGTGGCAATCAAGTACTTCTCATCATCACCGTCCAAAACCTTATACAACTCTTCATCGAAATCGGACAATTGGGCAGTCTTGGCCATTTGATCCTTGTTCATCATGACTGGAGCTTGCATTGGAATGTAATCTTTCAAAGTCAAAAATGACAAACCATAGTTGATCAAAGCTTGGTTCAAGAAAACACCGTACTTTCTCAAGAAGAAACCTCTGTGACCGACAATCTTAACACCTCTTTCAGGGTCGTAGCCGTCCAATCTAAGCAAGACTTCATGGTGGGATAACTTGGCTGGTTTACCTGTGGCAGTGGCAACGTGGGTCAGCTTATCGAATTCAAAACCTTCTGGAGTCCACGTTCTGACCAAGTCGTTGTTTTCTTCATCTTGGGAAACAGTGACGGATTCATGAATCAGATTACCAACTTGGTTAACTTTATAACGGAGTTGTTTATCATCAGCTTGTTCTCTAGCAGTTAATTCTTGTTTCTTCTTGGCCAGTTCATCTTTCTTCTTCAATAACTCTGAAGCATCTTCTTTAGCCTTGAATTTCAAACCGATAGCTTTTTGCAATTTGTTCTGTTCCTTGTTTAATTCATCCAATTGAAATCTGGTCTTGGTCCAATCTTGGTATTCGGCAATGATTTCATCGACAATTTCAACGGAATCGCCTCTCTTCTTTTGAGATTCACGAATGGCTTGAGCATTACCTCCCTTCTCGTCAATAAATTGTAAGATATCTAACATTGTATTTGGTTATGGGGTATGTGTTATGATGTGCGTGTCTGTATGAAATAGGTATGACGGTGACCGATGAACAAAAAAAAAATTTGTTAGTACGTGTTCAAACTTCAAGTTTCAAAACTCAAGCTCGCATTTTTTTTTGAAAAAACCCACAATGATGTGAGTGGATCATATGCAGTGATTAAGAGTAAGACATACGATGTGTTGTGGCCAGTAAAGGTGGGTCCAACAAGGAAATTATAAGAAGAGAGAGGCAGTAAGCAGACACTGACACTGAGTCATCGTTGAGTTTTTCACCAAACACGTAATTTACACTCAAAAAATTGATAGACACAGTGCTCAGCGTTTCAACGTTGTCACCTGAAGCATCGAACAACATCTTCGGTCAGGCTCCCAAAGATTTAAGAGAGTTAGACGCGCGATATGCCTTATCCTTGGGCAATGGTGTTGGAGGCACAAGTGTCGTGTGCAAATATGTCACACTTATGCTCTGCTATCATTGACCCCAAGCGGTGTATCCCATCCCTGAATCGACGCATAAATCTTTTCGTTTATACAATACAACGAAATATCTCAAACTTTGATTATTATAATCCCCTAGATAGTACAGGATAGCTGTTTATATTTTGTAAAAGCGTAGACCGGATAAGAAAAGAAAGGAAATGAATATACGTATACACAGATCTGAGAAAAGAGAACGTTTTAAATCATAAAAAACTAGAAAAATAAGATAGATCAAATGAAGAAAAGCTTACAAATTAAAAGTAAAAAAATGGACATATCTGGCATCAAGCCCATGACATGGATAAAAAGATAACTGAAACAGTAAAAAGCAGAAGAAATAAAAAAAAAGACACATATATAGAAAAGGTAAACATAAAAACCAAGCAACATAAACTCTCAAATGCACACTCCCATTTCCAAAACCAATCAAACATCTATATAGCTCTAGCTCAATCAAGCACGATTATTAATATTGATATAATAATTCTCAACTTGTTTCTCCCTATAATGATTCAAATAAGGCTCAGCATCAATTCTTCTTCGTTCATGAGTCTCGAAAAAACACAAGAAATCATCAACATCAACACGATCACAATTCATAGCTCTCAATGATTCAACTTCTTTATTCACATTCACCTTGTTTTTCAAATTGGATTGTTTCTCAATGGTTCCACATGACCTCACTGTACCACTTCCATTGCCTATTGTGGTGGTGCTTCCATTAATACCTATAGCACCAATCACATTATCATTAGCATCAACTTTACCAGTTCCACTCAAACTGGCTTGTCTACTACCACCCAACGTATTATTTCCAGAAGACAACCCACTGAAAGAAGAAGAGATTCTACGGCTCAACCTATTGAACTTTCTAAATGAATTCTTGGACTTGGAATTATTGTTGCTGTTATTGCTGAAGATTCTACTCAATGAGCTAGCATTGCTGTTTCTGTCATAAATTAACAGTTTGGCTTTGGAATGGAATTTTATTGATGGTGTTTTCTTCTCTGAGTCTTGAAGCTGTTGAGTTGGTGACGTTGATGACGTTGATGATGGTTGTGGTTCTGGGGTTGGATTGAAATTCTCATTCTCAATTTCGTTTTGACGTGGTTCTGTTTGTGATGCGGATTCAGAAGGAGATATAGAACGTGTATCTTCGTTTTCATCGTTTTGTTGTAGGATGGATTCTTGGTTGATTATACTTTTCTGTTGTTGAGTTGAGTTATTGGTGATTAGTGTTTCTTGATCATCAACTTCTTCAGGAAGTTGACTCAGCATGTCAATGGAAGAAGAAGCCATATTCAATAACTTGTTGTTGTTTTTGTTTTCAACTGTGGTTGTAAATTTTGTCAAATTGGTAACGTTTTTGTTGTTGCCTAAAATACACTTTTCTTGAACAGTAGAATTGTCAGAAGAAGTCTCACAGATATCTGCTTGTTGTTGAATGCTACTCTTATTGACGATTGTCGCTGCACTGATATCCGCAACTACTTGTGTTTGTGGTGATGTTATCTTAGTTTGAGCTATTGGAAGAGACTGGATGGTGGTATTTGAAGTGCTTTGACTCTCGGCTGTGGCCTGTTGTGAATCACTTTCAGTAGTATAATCTGTATCATTCTTTATAGACAATCCAGAGGCGGTCTGCATTTGCATTTGCGGGGGTTGATCTTGATCCTGATCTTGGTCTGTGCCTGTAGATAACTGTTCTGCTTGGTCGTGGCCAGTTTCTATTTTTGCATTTTCTTCTTTCTGTCTCTGCTCCACAGGGTTTTCGTTTTCATCAGGAAAGGGAGATCTAGGCTCTTCTTCCTCACCACTAGCAGAACTAGAAAAGTATTTCCCACTTTCAGGATAACCACTAGCAGATTCTAGACATGCTGATTGGACAACATCGTCGGTTGGCGAAGTCACTATTGACATATCTGTAGTAGTGTTCGAAACCATTCTATTCCCACAACCATTTCCAGCACCACCGGCGACATGCAGCTTAACATTGTTGAACACAGGAGAGTCACACAAGCCATCTTGTGCCTGTTGTAAAGAACCGAATTGTAACTGGGAAGCATTTTCAACATCCAAAACTGAATCATTGTAATATAACGCCCTATTGATTTCATTCTCTTTTTTCAACTCATTGAATATCTTTGTGTTCATGTAGATCTCAGAAGCACAATCACCATCATCAGTCGTATGCTCGTTCACCTTATGCAATGCTTCATCTTGTCCACTTTCAGAATCGAATAGTTGGGTCTGGAATCCTTGTTTTACCTGAGCTTGTTGTTGTTCTAGGTCAGTGAAAGGGGTTACTTCCGCCTTTTGAGTTGTTGCCAGATGAACAGAATCTTTTGAATTGGTGATGACTTTACTAGAACTTTGAACGGCAGGTTCTTGTGGGCTTGGTTGATGGTGCGGTTCGCAATCAGCACTGCTCGTAATTGACGCAATCGGTTTGTTCATCTGTTGTTTGATACTGTCTAGCAACACTGAGTCATCATCTTCTGTAAACTGAGAAAGCAGTGGGCTTGTCAATTGATTCAATTGATTCAATTGTTCAACAGTCAGTTTCTTCGGAACAGAGATTGGTAATTTATCTTCTATATCCTTGTTGTTATCACCATCACAAGTGTTGGAAGGATTTACAGGTGGGAAAGACGAAGCCTTTTTAAGCGCCGAATAATCGAGCTCATTTTCTAATTCTCGGAAACTCTCATCAATGGCCAAATTTCTAAAACTTTCATAACAAGACAATTGAGATCCATAAGTAGCCATATCATAACTGGAAGATGTCTTGTCAACCCTAGAACTATTGAAGCCGTTGTTTTTGTTGTGTCTTTTGCTTGAAAAATGTGACTTAACCCATTTTCGAAATCCTTTCTGGGGCTTTGTTCTCTTTTGTTGCGTATAGGCTTGGAATTTGGGATTACTGAGACAAGATGGATACGAGTCTTTTTCCAGCAGATTGGTGCAAGTTTGCATGGCATGATCAGCGGGGACTGAAGCTGGATAATCTATGGTCTTGTATGATGGTATTCTAGTTGCCTTTGATCTATGGACTAGTGAGCTATGAACTGATTGTGGAGGTGTGCTGTTCAGGGAAAGTGGTATTCCGTAAAGTGTTGCTGTTGTGAGGGTCTCTTTCATCGTCTTTGTTTTGTCATATAAATGGTTGCAATTGTTGGAATGTTGGAAAAGAAAAGTAGAGCAGTGGCAAATCTGAATAAATTAAAAAACGGTGAAGCTTTGAATTGCTGATTGATAAATGAAACGGGTATGTACAACAGAGAAGAGATTGGAACTTGGAACAAATCACAAGTCATACGTTTTCTTGGTTCCTATACTAATTGCTAAGCATCTTTTGGAACAGTCTACAGATTAATGGCAGATCTTTCCGAGCGAAACAATTCGATCCGATCATTACAAATTCGCGGAGAACCGTACGAGTCACGACAAAGATTGGATTCTCTTCCATGTTCCTATGTATCTTTTTTTTACCTACTTTCAGGGGAAACAAGTTCTCTTTAGATTAAGGTCAAAAACCCCTGGTGTCAATTTTGCTGAATCCGGTCTTGCAGAGACAGCGTTTGATCGTTTTTATAGTCCTGATCGGTCGTGAGACTGTGGTTTATAGTCTTTTGGACTTCAACAAAGACCTCCGCATAACCCAATAGTGACCCCGGCGGGGGATCAACCACTCCTTGTGTCGCCTAGCCCTAGCTTAATCACCAGACCACGTACAAGACTGGCCACTGTGTATAAAATTAAAACGAGAAAATAACAATCCGCAGTGGAAACTGAACTCAAGTCAGCTCTAGAGTTTATCACGACTAGCAGAAGTGCTACCAACTGAACTACGGTACCAGAACTTAGCTTTTCAGTCGGTATGGGCCGATTTTCACATCAATTTTGGATTAGTCGATCGATGTCGTCATCCAGTCGGTCAAGATTCAAATTCTTCAAGACCACCAATATTGCAATGTCTTCCCAACCTGTGACATATATATTATGTGTCCTGCAAGCGTTCATGCAAAACTTTGATGACATTCTTAGCTTGGTAGTTCAAGAAATGCAACTGGAAATGGAACCAGAGGTTTGGGAATTGGAAGAGGCCTGTTTAGAAAAGTTGGCCGACTTCGCTTTATCCGGATTCATCAAAGTGAATTTATGATTGACCTTAGAGATCCCTATTGTCCTCCCCGTTTTTTGAAAAGCTCTCTCGGTGAGAAATTCCTACGATTTGCGTGTGAGAGCTGGTGATGTTAACGGTGATCGAAGATGACTACCTCTACACTGAAATTGATATCTATGAATGAACTCCTACCCTTGTTGAAAGATCTGATTTTCTTGAAATTGGAGATAGGACAGCTTCAAAGGTTATTTGACCTTGGGTTTTCTCTTCAATCATCCCGTTTGGTTGATGCTTACCAGTTAATATCGAAGGAACACTAAGCGTCGATTTCCTGAATTCGATACAAAAATACCAGCTAGAGAAAAGAAACTGATACTGGAACCCTGTATCGGATATCAAGGTGATCTAACTATAGTTGACACCCAAATGTAATCATTATGAAGATATCTATGACTATGGGACGCCATCTGAAGAAATGGATTTGGAATTGTTGAGAAATTGGGCACTTTCTTTAACAAAAATCGTGAGATCAGAATATTGAGCTTGATATAAAAGTTTCTTTATATCACCACTTCTATCCTTTATTAGTGGAATCACTCCTGTCTTTACTGTCATGGAATAAGTGTTACTTTCTAGCTGTTGTGTCTATCCGCCGTGTTGCTGGCACCAGAGAGCTCTCTGATCTTTTCAATTGATTAACCCTGCGCAAGGTTGAGATAATTCGCTTCCGTCTATGAGTATAATTTGAGTCTGCCACAATCTTATCTATAAACTTTTCAAGTTCTTCACATATCGAGTTGACTGTGAAGGATGCTATATGTACACCTGAAAGAGGAATCCCATTAGAAAACCTTAACTCTTTGGAGCACTAGTGGATTTGCATGAGTGTCACGTGATCGCGCTAATTTCTTCTCCCATCTTCCAGACACCTTGAGAGGCCTATTTTTATTCTATGTGACTCTCGTATCCTCTAGTGATTCTACAAAACTCCCAGTTGGTTTGCAAAGACTAGAATACCAAGGTGACTCTCACAAATGTGCCCTACCACTTATTTCAAATTTCAGAGATCTAACCCAATTGCATCATGTTGCTGGCGAAGTCTCTTCCTTTTCACAGCCTAAAAATTTTGATAGAGGTCGGGAAGAGCTGATTATATCAGCATAGAGAAATTCATCATTAATTTGTCAATACAGATCAAATCACTAGTATACTACGCACGAAGTGCTGTCTGAAAAGATCGCTTGAAGACAATTACTTTATTTGTCGAACATGCAGCAGAGCTATTACGCTCTTTCCCTGCATTAGAAGATTTGGACTTTGAGCACGTGATTACGCAGCATTTCCCTTCAATCTTTATCTTTTGCCACCTTTGATGAAATTGAACCTAATTGTCCAAGATTTTCTATCGGGTCAGTTTCCACTAACTTTAAGATTCCTTGATTACCAAGCCCGTTGCAATCTTTTGAAGATTTTTGGAAACAGTACGTGGTGCCTCTTAAGAATCTAGTTAGGAATTTAGAAGAGACCATATTCTATATATATCAATTCTATTGATTTCAGAGTTTTGCATTAATTCCTAAGCACCAATTTCTTACTTTGATGTGGTTGCGAGATCTGTTGTGTTGGATTCTGTCCCTGATTCGATTACAATGTTCTATGTTAGTGAAAATTTTGATTGATCCTAGTAAAGGAGAATCTGTGACTTCCATTCAGAACAAAGTTTTATCAGCATATGATTGCAAATTAATGAAAGATCACTAATTTGATGATCTGAGAAATAGTTGTGAAAATTTGCTTCATATGATCGTTAGTGCGAATTTGAATTCAGTTACGTCGAAGAGTTTTTTTTTATTTTATTAGCGGATTTAACAATATACTGATTTATACTGACTCTATAATACTGAATTAGTTAACTTTTCATGAAAACCATGTTATCATACTTTTCAACCACCGAAGTTGTACACCTATTTAAAGTACCATATTTATAAATTGGCCCGGGTGGTCTGCCCATTATATACTATCCTCCTTGGTGCACGGGTGTTCGTGAGCATGTTTTTCTGTTGGGGAAAATGCTTTGCGCTAGTGCACTGCACATGTGGGACTACTTCAAGCTATAGAACGTGAAACTCGTTTGGTGTGTTTGCTGTACAACAATTCTCTGCACACAAATCAATCCTTCCATCAATGACAGAAAGCACAAATAAATCAAAAGACTCCTCTAGTATAAAGGAGACCCCAGTGGAGAAAAAAACCGAAGAACCTCAAACTAACAGCACAGAGCCATCATCTTTCCAAACTTCACAGTGTAAGAAAAGATCGAGCGACGAGTTGGAAGATTCCAAGGAGGACAATGAATCTGATAAGAAAGAAAGCGAAACAAAGACAACTGTTATTGAAACGAAAGAGAATAACGCACATACTGATGAAAAGAAGGAGAATGGAAAAGCTCCAAACTCTACAGAAAAATCCAATAGTAAGACCACATCCACATCTACATCCACGTCCACATCCGCAACATCAACACCAGCTACAACAACAACAACAACAACAACAAAATCAGGTGAACCTTCCAAGAGAGATGAAGAACCACCTGCAAAGAAACCAAAATTTGTGTTTGGCTCATCCACATCGTTTGGACAAACTTCTGCCTTTGGTCTGATTGATCCATCCAAAAACGTGTTTGGTAGTTCATCAAAGAGCGTGTTTGGTGGCAGTAGCAGCTCACCGGAAAAACAAGCAGTTGAAACCGAATCATCTAAAGAATCTTCCACCAAATCAAAGACACCTGTTTTTGGTTCAGGGGTCACTTTTGGAAGTTCTAGTTTTGCCAATGCTTTCCAAAACACACTGAAGAAAGAATCCATTTTCGATCAACCAAAATCAGACGCACAAGACAAGGCTAAAGAATCAGAAAGTGGTAAGTCAAAGGAGACAGATAGAAGTAATAACAATGGACCTAAGAAAGAGGTGTACCAGAAAGTGCATTTGAAGAAACAAGAGACTCATTCTGGAGAAGAAAACGAAACCACTATCTTCCAAGTGAAGGCCAAATTGTATCACATGGAAGTTGACAAAATTCAAGAAGGTTGGAAAGAAAGAGGTGTTGGTGTGATAAAAGTGAACAAGTTTGTTAAACTTCCTGAGGGCGAACAACAGCATTACACTACAAGAATGGTGATGAGACAGGATGGTATATTGAAATTGATCTTGAATGTTCCTATAGTGAAGGGCTTCAAGGTGTATAAAGGTATGGCTTCATCACTTAGCAGTGATAAGTTTTTAAGATTCCAGGGAATAGAGGCAGGAAAACCGGTTCATTACGCTTTGAAAATTGGTCAGGTGGAAAACGCTGCCACGTTGCTGAAACATATTGAGGACTGTATACCTAAGTAAATAAACCGATTGGGTGACCAAGGTTATATAAATTCGTTTTTAACTGATTTTTTGAATTTTCTTTTTGAGTATATTTAATTGATAAACAGTTACTTAAATGTATAATAATATATGCGTCCTCTCATTTCTTCATGAATGCGATACTACAGATGGCTGACCCTTTGACACCACCGAATTGGAAAGTTGGATAGTTGATAGTTTTCCACTTAGTGAACCTATCATTCTTCAAAATGATACGGGTCAACTCCTCCTCAGTGAAGTTGCAAGAAGTGATCAACAAGACACCTCCAGTCTTGACCAATTTCCCAACTGTTGTAGGATAGACATCAACACCTTTCAAATTTCCTTCGGGACCGTACATTTCTTTGCTTAATCCAATGGCATCAAGCGTTCCTTTGTCAGTAACCAAATTAAACTGTTCTTCATTTGCCACCCAAAAAGAATCAGTATCGTTCAATATATCACTTCTTGCAAACTTAACATCTTTGTAATTTTTGGTCTTGGCTATGTTTTCAGCAAACCTCACACTGACCTCAGAGTAATCGATACCAACCAAAGGTCCATTCCAACCTTCTTCGAGCAACTCGAACAAAAGATGACCGTTTCCTGTACCCAAATCTAGTAATTTGTCATTCTCTATATCGAATTGCTCGCCATCATTGCCCATGATAAATTGAATCATTCTATTTTCGGCATCACAGTCATCAAACCAGCATTCTCCTGTATCATCTTTATTGTCTTTGAAGTTGTTTGTTTCTAATGTGTAAAAATCATCCCAGTACTGTTTAGTCCCTAGTTTTGAGTGATTTAAATTGATTGTATCCTCTTTTGTTTCAGCTGGTGTTATCATAATGTGAATCTATTGTTTGTTAATGATATTGATAGGCAAAATTGATAAGACTCAATTAACCTAGAGTATGAAAAATTCAACTAATTTGTTCAAAGCTGCAACTCCGAGTGGGATGGAAGAATTTCGCGGACGATGAAGGCGCGAAATTTTATAGTGAACTGCCCGGTTTTTGGTGGGCTATGCCGCTTATCAGTACTTAATTAGGAGGTTACACCCCTGCCTCATCCATCCCACGTATTGACTTAATGTGAATTGAATAGTGAACACCATCAATAACTCATCTGTAACTCATCGAAAAGCTATATGAAAAAGACTCATCGAATCTTCTTTCAGTGAATATATAAGCTACCGAATCATACCCCATCCCATCTACCGTTATGTTCACTCTAAGATCTCCTCTTAATCATCTTGCAACAGCATCCATATTCAACTGTTTAAGAACCATGACTACATCTGCTGCTTCAACTAAACCAATCACAGTTCTAAGATTCGGTCCTATTAGATTCGCTAAAGAAGCATGGTCCAACCTTTCCAAAAACTACAATGTCAAGATTGTTGAAACAGAAGCTACAGGAAGAGAAGAGTTTTTGAAAGAGTTGAAGTCTGGTAAGTTTAAAGGTGTTGATTACATTACTAGAACTTTTGAAAGTGTGAAACAAACAGGCCTCGTCGATAAAGAATTGCTAACTGAATTGACCAAGAGTACTCAATTGAAGGCCATTTCACACAATGGTGCTGGTTATGATCAAGTTGATGCCGTTGCATGTGGTGAACTTAACATCCAACTTTCCAATGTTCCTTCAGCAGTTGATGATGCCACTGCAGACACCAATATTTACTTGATGATTGGTGCTTTAAGAAACTTTGGTGATTCTCAACTCAGAATCCAAAAAGGTCTGTGGGCCAAAGCTAAGTGTGGAGGTACAGCCATTGGCCATGATCCAGAACATAAGGTGTTGGGTATCTTAGGTATGGGTGGTATTGGGAGAGCTGTCAGAGACAGAGCCAAACCATTTGGATTCGCCAAGATCATCTACTACAATAGAAGACAATTGCCTGTTGATCTAGAAGGTGGCGCCGAGTATGTTTCCTTTGATCAACTTTTATCGCAATCTGATGTCATTTCAATAAATATTCCTTTGAATACCAACACTAAACATATGATCAATTCTGAGACCATTGCTAAGATGAAAGATGGTGTTTGTATCGTGAATACCGCTAGAGGTCCAATTATTGATGAATCTGCTTTGATTCCCGCCTTGAAGTCAGGAAAAGTTTCTTCTTTTGGTGCTGATGTTTTCGAGAATGAGCCTA
This sequence comes from Ambrosiozyma cicatricosa, assembly GCA_030579935.1. NCBI lineage: Eukaryota > Fungi > Ascomycota > Pichiomycetes > Pichiales > Pichiaceae > Ambrosiozyma > Ambrosiozyma cicatricosa. The sequence goes on along the minus strand of JAKTRY010000004.1, from coordinate 29,115 downwards.
ACGTTAACATGGAGTTGATTCAACTGCCTAACGTTGTTTCATTGCCACATATGGGAACTCACACCGTTGAAACTATGAAGGAAATGGAAGAACTTGTTGTTTCAAGTGTTTCAAATTACCTTGATACCGGTAAGGTCAAATTCATTGTTCCTGAACTCAAGGGCAAGTTCTAGTTTTATTGGAGAGCTTCCGGGCATTTTTGTTAGCTATACAGATCTATTTTTATTTATTTGCTTACATGAGCTTCTACAATTTTATGTAAACTTTATGATAATTGTATAGTGAATACACTGCTTTTTTCGAAAATTTCAGTTGTAACAGGAATATATGGCTTGGGGCTCATAAGAAATAACTTATAAGTTTTGATCCTTGGATCTCTAGAACATATGATTCAAGAGTTCCCCGGTGCACATCACCGTTAATTACGACTCTGTGGTAGATGGCTGGCACTGGGCGACCTGTTCGTTAAGACTTAAGAGCGTTTTAAAGGGAATTCAGGCTTCAGCGCGCGCTGCATGTTGTGCTTTGTAAGTTTGAACTTTGTAGGGGCCGTCAGTTGACAAGTTGCATGTGGAGAAATCTGGAGACCAGAAAAATCTATACGAGTGGTGTTGTCTCTGGCACCTGCCAAATTCCCTTGTTTTTTTCATTTGTCAACGCCTTCAACCACCTCTTTCTCTTCCACAAAACTGGGTTCCAACACCAACAAAACTGCCAATAACAGAAAGGAATCATGACAACTGAAGAGAAACAAGAAATCAATGGCAGTCTCATTCCAAAAACTGAATCACCAGTAAGTGATAACGAAAGTGATCAGGATTCATTGGCTCCATTCACTGCGGAATCAGGATCCAAACCTCAAATGGTTGGTATTTACCACCAAGGTGATTTTGATGAAGAGGAAGAAGGAGAGACAATCTATGCCCATTTGCAAGAAGATTTGCACAAGTCCACAACACACATGGAAGAAGAGGAAGAAGAAGCTAGTCGTCATGTTGGGTCACAAACCCCCTTTGTGTTCCGTATCGTTATCTTTTTGTTAAAATTGTTAGTGTTAGCCTTCTGTGGAAATGTCCTGATGTTGTTGTCTTTAGAGACTCAAGTTTACAATCCCAACTTGCCAAAACTGTCAGATTACAAAATTTTGTCGTTTAGCCATAGCCTCGCATCCTTGATTTTTTCTAAGACTGGTCATGAAGTTCCAGCTGCTGAACAACTCGATTTCGATTTAGTTGATGTCTTGGGAAACTCCATCTTTGGTTGGTTCTTGAGTTTTGCTTCCTATCTACTGTTCAAGGTTGTTTCATTGGCTATTGAATTTCCTCATATCTTGTCAGTTCGTGGTCAAACACTCACTATCTTTGACGCCGCCACGTTCGCCAGACCTTGGATCTTTGTCGTTGGGCTTTCATACTTTTTGAGAAAAATCGAATGGGCTTCTCAATTGCAAGCTTCTTGTGCCTGGATGGCTGTCAATCTATTGATGTGGTTCTCTTTGGATGGCTCAATTGCTGGTATTATCCAATTCTCTCTTGGTTCAATCATCGCTATGATTGTCTATTACGTTTACACTCCATCTTTGCATAAACTTGATCAACAGCAGATCACTGTTGAACTAATGTGGTTTGGTTCCCTTGTCTTTACCAGTCTATTATTTTTTGGAAAAGTGAACTCATACTTGTTCAGAAGAGCACCTGTCGCTAAAACTGCTGCTAAAGCATAAATGATCAAGTGCTCTTTCAAAAACAAAAAAGTACTGTCTTAACCCACATATCATTCTTACCAGCAATACACATTTTTACCATTAAGTCTTATGAATGCGTATTCGCCATATTCTTTTCTATAGGAAATTTGAGTTTGTCATGTTATACATCGAATATCATCATTTAATTCATAACTTCCCAAAACCATTTTTATTTCTTTTCGATCATACTTTAACTTATATATTCATTGTTTATTTTACGAGCCTCTTTAACTTAAAAAAGTTATCTTTGAAGAAGTTCATCGTAATCGTAGAATTGTTTTATAAAATGCAGTGACATCGTGAACACCAGGGAAATTATAGTAAAATCAACAAGTATAAAAAAAGAATATGGAGTAAGACAAATATCGGAGACAGATACTTAAGTATATAAATAGTTGTAGTAGCACGTATGGTATCAAGAAAACACAAATAACAACCTAAAAAACAATAAGGATATCAATAGAAAATATTGATAATGAACAAATCATTGCGGGAGGACCAAACATTTGGATTTGAAATTAAAAGAAATTCGAGATTCAACTCTTCCAAGGAGAACCATTTCATGGAAGATGGCATCGGTTGGTAGAAATCATTTGCTTTTATTAGCATCTGAGCTCTTATCAGCATCCTCATTAGATTCTGTTTCTAACGTAGACTTCTGCTGATTGACATTCAACAAATTTGGAGCATTGATACCACTTATTGAGTTTCTGTTAATTCTAGCAACATTTTCAAGAGCTGGTGAACGTAATGGGTTAGCAGAACCAACTTGTTCCTTGTGACCTGACAGTTTGGACATGGCATAGTCTCCACTATCGAAGAACTTTCTATCTTTGAGTTTACTCTGCAAAATATCAGATTTCTTTGGCAGTTTGCCGTACAACTTGTAAAGCTTTAGTTCTTGTGGCGTTAGACGAGATAGATCAACTGATGGTTTTTCTCTTGCTAATGGATCATTTGGTGATAGATTTGACATTGTGTGATTGTGAATGTGATGTAATTGATTGAATGTTGCAATTATTGAGGCGTGATTCAAGGTTTTGCAATGGTAATAGTCACAGAGATTGGTAACAGCTCAGCCAATTCTATCACAATTTACAATTGACGGACCTTTCAAAAATAGGGCAGTAGTATGGAGCTGGTGCACGGGTTGTAACTTTCAACTTGCACAGCCCAGTCTTCTCGATGGTTCTCAGCTGATGTAAGGCAGCGCGTAAGCGGCCTGGAGTATTGGATCAAAAATTTTAGGTGCTTAGTTTGTGAGAAGTGAGAAACATCAACATTAACCGTGACGGCCATGTGTTTTTCTTTCAAGATTTTGTCAGAGACCCAGCCAATATAGCTCACACACATTTCACTCCTTCTATCAGTCAATCAATCACATCATGTACAATAACAGAGGAGGAAGAGGTGGTAACAGAAATGGCTATGGTCAATCAAATAAAGGTGGCTTTCAGTCAAACAGAGGAGGTTTTCAAAATGCTCAGCAGTCTCTGGATAGAGCCAACCAATTCAACTCACAAAACCAAGTCACATTAGAAATCACAGGATGGCAAAATGCATCACCTCAAGAATTTGCAAATTTTGTCTCCAGAAAAACCAAAGTCGGACTGATGAATTTAAGAACTGAACCGAACTCACCGCTGTTAAGAGCAACTGTGAAAAGTCAAAGAGATGCCGATGTTGTTGTCAAGTTATCTGGTGCTAGATTCGCTAACGATGTGGTAAGAATACAAATAATCGACACAATAGGAGGAGCTGGAACGAACACCCCCAATACCATTGACTTATTGAAGAGCTTCATTTCTTCCAGATATGATGCGAACTTGAAAATGTTGAATTTAGAAGGTATGGTTCACGATCAAACACTGATATCAAATGGGTTGTTCAACAGTGCAACTACAAATTCCAAATTTTTCACAGCATTGATGAAGATTGCATTACAACAAAAGATTGATGTCCAGACGGTGAATTTGGCTGCAAATGATTTGAGTGACTACTCCAAGTATTTGACTGAACTAAGTTTACATTTTCCAAAAGTGAAAAATTTATCCTTGGCTAACAACAAGATCTCAAAGTTGGATTTTTTCACAAAAGTGAGAAACAGATTCCCACTGCTGAGGGAATTGATCATTGCTGGTAACCCAATTGTGAATATGAACTTCCATGCTGATATCGTGAAACTTTTCCCAAGATTGGTTGTGCTAGACGGCACTCCTGTTAGAGATGAAGCCAAGTTAAATGCAATCATGGCTTTCCCTGTTCCAACTGCACCAATGTTTTTTGAAACACCAGATTTACAAAAAGTTGCCACAAATTTCATCTCAACATACTTACAAATGTGGGACAACCAGCGAATGGACCTTCTTTCACTTTACACAGCCGAATCACAATTTTCATTTATGACTGACTCAATTCAAATTGGAGAGGCAGCAAATGCTCCAGTGAATTTCTGGAACAACTACACTGGATCCCGTAACTTGAAGAAGATTTCAGGAGCCAAACAAAGACAAGCCAAGCTTCACGTTGGTCAAGAGGCCATCGGCAAGGCATTCCAATCGCTGGTCCAAACTAAACACACATTACAAAAACATCCTGAACTATATTCTGTTGAAACAACAACATATCCTGCCTTAAATGGTATGCATATCGTGGTACATGGTGAATTTGAAGAAACTGGGCAGCCACTACAACAACAACAACAGGGTTTCCACAAAGGCCGTGGCCATTATAGAAGCAATAACCCTTCACAACAAAGAGGAATTCTACAGAAACGTTCATTTGACAGATCATTTGTAGTTGTTCCAGGTAACGGTGGTTCCTTTTTAATTGTCTCTGATATGCTCTTAGTTAAATTTCATTCTGAAGTTCCTGCTTGGAAGATTGCCCAATCACAGGGAACACCGGCTCCAGCAGCTGTTCCTACTGCCCCCGCAGCTGCTCCTGCCATCGGAGTTCCAGGTGCTCTTTCAACTGGTCCGACTACTATTCCTTCATTGGCACCTGGTGGTGGTGTTAACCCAGTTGCTACTGTATTGCCGCCTGATATAGCTGCCAAATTGACACCTATACAACAACAACTGATTTTGAAGATCATGGGAGAAACCAAATTAAATGTCGAGTTTACATTAATGCTCTGTGAACAAAGTGGTTGGAATTATGAAGTTGCTGGTCAGAATTTCCAGAATTCAAGAGCACAGATACCTCCAAATGCCTTTCAATGATTGATTTGATTTGATTACTCTGGTGATTCATGTTGACAGTAAACTATCTTCCTTCCGAGCTTCTAGCTGTTATCATATATACGTACATAGTGTGAATTAAATTATCTTCCTTCCGTATTTTTTTGTCTCCCTGCTTTATAATTCTGTTCCTTTTTCTTTAATTTATTTGTTTCATATAGATTTTTCAAAATGTATACAGCTTTTGTACTTTCACGGTAACTCATGGGCCGTATCCTGTATCCCTTTTACTAAACTTCGAGGCTTAACTTTTGAGTCAAATTAGTTCCACAGGAAATGTACGGACTCATATACGTGTTTGCCCAACACTATATATAGTTTGATTTATAAGTATCGACTCTTAACCCCACTAAAACCACCACTTATATATACAAACAACTCAATTCCAACAATAATCGATTCGTACAAATGTGGGAGGACAACTGATCAACATTCAACAGTTTAAGGATCAATTCCTGGAAAAACATGATGGTATTAAATATTTACGAGAGCCGCCCTCGCACCGCCGCTGATTTTACGGTCGGTAAAGCTGAGTTTCTGCCATTTTGTCTTGGCTCATGCTAATTCTGATCTGGGGAAATAGAAATACTCGCTGTTTAGACTTTTTGTATGTGATTTACGAGTGATGAGCTATTCACCAAAAAACACCACCTGACCCCAGAATTTGGCAAAGACAGAGACGGTAGACCCCCAGGAAGCTTCATTTCAGATGGTATATAAAGAACACTTCATTCCCACAATCTTCCTTAGGTTTTCTAGACTTCAACAACCCCATTTCTTCTTTGAAACCATCAATTCACAACAGAAAACAAAAACATCATCATCATCATCATCATGACTGATTTCAACGTTGAAGAAACTCTTGCTCAATTAACACTAAAGGAGAAAGTCGCCTTACTATCACTTAGAGATTTCTGGCACTTGACACCAATTGAAAGACTTAACATCCCAGCCATCCGTTTATCTGATGGACCAAACGGTGTGAGAGGTACCAAATTCTTCAAGTCGGTTCCATCTGCTTGCTTTACATGTGGTACAGGTTTAGGTTCCACCTGGGACACTGAACTCCTGGAAGAAGCCGGTCACCTTATGTCCGTTGAAGCTAGACACAAGGGTGCCCATGCTATCTTGGGACCAACATGTAACATCCAAAGAGGTCCATTGGGAGGACGTGGATTTGAATCGTTTTCAGAAGATCAGTATTTGTCCGGTATGGCCTCAGCGGCAATTGTGAATGGTATTCAAAAAGGTGGTGTCGCTGCAACGATCAAGCATTTTGTGTGTAATGATTTGGAAAATGAAAGAAACTCAATTAGTTCTATCGTCTCTGAGAGAGCCTTGAGAGAGGTTTATTTGATGCCTTTCCAGTTGGCTACAAAGTATGCTAATCCTAAGTCTTTCATGACAGCTTATAATAAGGTTAATGGTACCCATGTTTCTCAAAGCAAGAAGTTGTTGGATGGTATCTTGAGAGGTGATTGGGGTTGGGACGGTATGATTATGTCCGATTGGTTCGGTTGTTACTCCATTGAACAATCCATCGAAGCTGGTTTAGATCTAGAGTGTCCTGGTTCTCCATTGATTAGAAAACACGATTCGTTGATCCATCAAATTTTAGCTAGAGAGATCCCAATGCCATTAATTGATGAAAGAGTCACTAACATTTTGAAGTTTATCAAGTTCGCCTTGCAGTCCGGTATTCCAGGTGATGCTCCAGAAGACACCGAGAACAACACTCCAGAGACATCTACCTTCTTGAGAAAGTTGGCTGATGAAGCCATTGTCTTGTTGAAGAACGAAGGTGGTTTGTTGCCATTGAAGAAAGAAGACAAGATTGCTGTTATTGGGCCAGGTGCCAAGTCTCCAAGAACCTTCGGTGGTGGATCTGCCTCTTTGAACCCATACTACCAAACCAATGTCTTGGACGCTGTCAAGAAACACTTGGGTACAGATGATGTCGCTTATGCTCTAGGCTCTGAAGTTGAATTGGCCTTGTATGACGTGGGTAAAGTAGTGTCTACTGAGAAAGGTGCTGGTTTCCATGTCAAGGTTTACAACGCACCAGTTGACGCCGAGGACAGAAAACTGTTGGATGATATGACTGTTGAAAGTTCCAAGTTTGTCTTGTTTGACTATATGCCTAAAGGTGCTAAAGATCAATTGTTCTATTTGGACATGGAAGGTGATTTCACACCTGATGTTACTGGTGACTATGCTTTCCAAGAGTCTTGTTTGGGTACTGCTTTGGTTTACGTTGATGGTGAATTGTTGATCGATGACAAGACCAACCAAGTGTTGGGTACTGCTGCCATTGGTGCTTCCTCCAAGGCACAAACCAAGACCGTTCACATGGAGGCCGGTAAAACTTATAAGATCAGAGTTGAGTTCGGTTGTGGTAAAACATTCACATTGACCACATACGACTTGACATCATCCAACGGTGGTGGATTTTTCGCCATGGGTTACAACTTGCAAAGAAGTGAAGATGACTTGTTGAAAGAGGCCACCAAGACAGCTAAATCCGCTGAAAAAGTTGTCTTGTGTATCGGTACCTCATACGACTATGAATCCGAAGGTTTCGATAGAAAATCAATGGACTTGCCTGGTAACCAAGAAAAGTTAGTCACTGAAGTGTTGAAAGCCAACAAGAACACCATCATTGTGAACCAATCCGGCACGCCTGTCACGTTGCCATTCATTGACTCCACCCCTGCCTTCGTTCAAGCTTGGTTTAACGGTATGGAATCCGGTAACGCCATCGCTGATGTCTTGTATGGTACGGTGAACCCATCCGGTAAATTACCATTGACTTATCCTCGCAAGTTAGAAGATAACCCAGCTTTCTTGACATTCAAGTCTAACAACGGACACGTTGTCTACGGCGAGGATGTTTTCACCGGTTGGAAGTTCTACGAGAAGACTCAAGTCTCACCATTGTTCCCATTCGGTTTCGGTTTATCATACACCTCATTTGAGTTTTCTGAATTGGATGTTAAGTTGGTTGATGAGAACTTGGTTGCTACTGTGAAGATCACCAATACTGGTTCTGATGCAGGTAAGGAAGTTGCCCAATTGTACGTTGTTCCTCCTAAGACCACCACTGCTGTCGAGAGACCGTTGAAGGAGTTGAAGGGTTTCGCTAAGGTTGCTTTGGAACCTAAGGAGTCTAAGACTGTCACTGTTGAAGTTCCTTACAAATATGCTGCTTCTTACTATGATGTCGATGCTGCTAAGTGGCACGCTGAGGCTGGTGAGTATGGTGTTTTGGTTGGTAACTCTTCTGCTTCTGAGAAGTTCTTGGAGGGTAAGTTTACTTTGAAGAAGGATGAATTCTGGACTGGTTTGTAATTGGTTTGTGTCTGTGATCCTTGCTGAACAATGCACTAGGTACTACTAGGTACCACTGTTATGAGATAATTTAATGTTTTACTTTTCTTAAAGCTGTTTTTCTTTTATATACTTTTTACCCGTTATATATATAGAAGTTTCTTAATATTTTCAAAATTTTCAAAATATATGTTTCACTATAAGTTCCACCCATGCATGCAACTAAGGTAGTCGATCAGCAGACGTAACATTCCATGTTTGATCCCAGCTAGCTTGCTATATTTCTGAATTTGAAGTCTCTTAAAATCAGGATTCCTCCCTAGTCCTTCTTCTCTCATAGAAATCTACACAATATTTTACTGTCAATAAATGTTAATCATGAAAAACTATTTTATCAATAAAAGTACAATATAAGGTAAGGTTAAAAGTATCTATATACCTAAGAAACTGCTCTGGCAACGTTATACAACATCGAATCGAAGATGAACCAACATGTCAACGGTACACACACCTAACATGAAAGTTCCAATGGATGAAACCAATTGTGTTAGCACGCCACATCACATCAACATAAACCTAAACTGCAATCAATCAAAGTAAGCATTGGACATATAATTAGCGACATTGAAACCAGAAATGGTAAGGATCAACCAAAGAGCGATCCACATGGGAATAGGAGCCAACAAGAACTCAGTTTTCTTCAAGAAAGGCAAAGCATTATATCCATAAAAGGTAATGATGGTATAATAAGACAACGAGGCAAAGTAAAGTGTGTTCCCCAACAATGTAGAAAACCAATTGTTGAGTCTTAACAGAGGCAAGAAGAAAAACTGGAGTAAATAAAGCGCCAACCAGATGAACAAATATGAGTTGCAATGGACGTCGAAACAGTAGGCCCATTCGAGCATTGAGTCTGCTGGGAATAAAAATCTCACGTATTTGTTGTTTGAGAAGTTCGAGGAAGTGGAAGAGCCGGTGGCAGATGATGAAGATGGGAGGCCTGTTCCTTGGGCGAGGAAGTTGTTGGCAAGCACCCATGATATGGAGGCTACTATGATGCCTACTAGTAGGAAATCAACTATGACCATGTACAAGATCAACTTGAAGATTATCACTGGGTTGGTGGAGTACGTGAGTCCCCAAAAGATAGCACTGATGGTCAACAGGAAGCAAAGCAATATCACGAACGAAGGGTCATCTCTAGCCCATTTGTTTCTCGTTTGTTTCTGGTAGTAGAGTGACTTATAGACTCTCTTGGGCTGCATCAACAAGTTTAACATTTCCCAAATTGCGGTTTCAAAATCTAGGGATTTGAAGTATATGAAGTTTTTAAAATATTTTGGTGTCTTGAAGAAACTCAGACCTCTTTGTTTCGAGGCAATTGATTTGATCTTGAGTCTGTTCTGTTGTCTTTTGGCAAATGCTGCCAGAGAGTTGGATGATGATTGAAGTGAAGTGGCGATGCTGGCTAGATCATCGGGTTGGTTTGTGGGAAAATGAGGGTCTTTCCCAAGAATGTCCTCTTGGGTTAAAGGAAGAATGTGATTTGTTTTGGCATTGATGTCTACTCTCTTTGACATTGTGCTAGTGATTGGTTGTTGATGATGATTGATTGTGTGTGTGTTGTTGTGTTTCTAGGAGATGGGTGTTTGTCGTCGTTGTAGTGTGCGCTTTTTGATTTGATACTGAATTCGTGTTCCGTTCCCAGACTCCCAGTGTTCGTGAAAGTATGTGCTTCAAGCTTCACTCTCACTCTCACTCTCACTCACTATAAGCTGATCTGGCCTCGGTGCGATTACAATATTACAATAGTCCAGCTCCACCAAAATTCAGATGAGTTTACGATTTCAAAATTCGATCCGATTGTCAAATTGGGTGGGCCACGACCTTTTCCAAATGATCCCAGTTTCAGTGGTGCACAGGTGTTAGTTCCCTCTTTTCCATAAGTCGTGTCCCACACAATACATCCGGCACTCGCTAATTGGCCAGTTGACTGTTTCCTCTTTGGCTCCTCTCTTTGCACTTGGTGTACTCTCGTTAGCGAGTGAGAGTGAGAGTGAGACACTGGGAGTGAAAACTGACATTGCTTGAACATGTTCACCAACACCAACAACGTCTTCAATACCTGCTCAAAGCACATCATCCATTGACATTTCTTCAATTCAACAATGTTCCGTCTAGGTGTCACCACTGCTGCTCGTTTCGCCAGCGTTCCAGCTAGGTATGTACCCCTAATACCAACTAATGACAAGGATGCAGTTTGCAGTTCTCCTCATTTGAACAATCATGGAGAAAGCGGACTCGACACTTGAATCATCAATCATTTTGACAACAATTTCATACGTTTGTCATAGATGCCATATATTATATTGATATCCTGATTTATCATTACAATTGAATTTCAATGTTTATTTGGCATATTATGATTGGACTGCATGATGAATGATCCAATTGAAAAGGAGATATCGAAATTGACATTTATCCACTTTTTTTTCAAACCAAAGTTATTGGAAACGTTTATCAGTATACAAGATTGTTTGAGACCATTAGTTGATATTTAAGGATTATATCAGCTTTACATTTCATCTCTGCCAAGTGTGGAGCTTATGCATCTTTTCCGTAATCAACCAAACAGCACACACATTCTTGCCACACGGACAATTTCCTGAATAACAACATGAAGTGAATTCTCAACATAAACGATAATCATCACTATTCACAGAATTGAAGTTCTTAATACTAGAAAGAAGTCGTACCGGCAATATGTTAGCAAATGAAGATATTGAACATTCGTTTTCCTGTTTGTCCGTTCCCGCAATTTTCCCATAGACAAATTTACCATGTACTAACATTCACCCAATGAAACCCCATTCCTTCCCCATATTATAGAAACTATGCCACTCTTAGAGAAATCGAGACTAGATTAAAGTCCATTAAGAACATTGAGAAGATCACCAAAACCATGAAGATTGTTGCTTCCACCAGAATGGGTAAAGCTCAAAGAGCCATTGCTGCTTCCAGAGTTTACACTGAAGGTGACTACGAATTCTTCGGTGTTTCTGAAACCAAGGCTCCAGAGGAACAAGAGAAGACCTTGATCATTGCTGTCTCATCAGACAAAGGTCTATGTGGTTCAATTCATTCATCTATCGCCAAAACTGCTAGAAGAAAACTCGCGGAAATTCCAAATGCTGACGTTGTCACCATTGGTGACAAGATCAAGGTTCAAATGTTGAGAACCCACGCTGAAAACTTGGTTTTGTCATTCAATGGTATCGGTAAAGAGGCTCCAACTTTCTACGAATCCTCTTTGATCGCTGACGAAATCGCCAAGTTGGGCAAATACGACAGAGTCGAAGTGTTATACAACAAGTTCTTGTCCTCAGTTGCCTTTGAACCAACCTATGTTGATGCATTCACTGCTGACACTATTGATGCCTCATCCAAATTGTCTACTTTTGAAGTTGATGAAGAATCCGGATCTACTTCCGGCTTGGCCCAATATTCTTTGGCTAACACTATCTTGGCTGCTATGTCGGAAGGTTACGCTTCTGAAATTGCTGCTAGAAGAAACGCCATGGATAACGCTTCTAACAATGCCGGTGATATGATTAACAAGTACTCCATTTTGTATAACAGAACTAGACAAGCTGTCATTACCAACGAGTTGGTTGATATTATCACTGGTGCTTCTTCTTTGGATTAAGGTTAAAGGTTGGGTTAGAGATCTTAGAGCGGGTCTTGTTGTTATATCCTTTTGTTATTATCATGATCATCAACGTTTTTTTGTCTTGTTTTAGTTTTTTTGTTTGAAACTTACCTTATATTATTATGCAATACAACCATCCACACTCTAGCTTATTCCAAAATGTCTTTTTTTTATTTTTAACTCATGTTTTGTTTACACTTATGAAAAATTTATTTAAAAAAGATCTAGGTTTTAGAAATTGTTGATAGTTGAATTTTAATTTAGAAATTCTTGTTTGTTATTTAGTACTTTTGCATATACAGACACGCACACATGTATGTGAAGAGTAAATTGGGAGATTAAGATATTATAAACAAGAAAAGTTTATATGGGTATGTATGAGAGGAAAAGTGGTTTAATTAGAAATTGATATAAGATTTAAAAAAAGGTGGTACATATACAAGAAACTCGAATATGTCGCCGAGGGAGTATCATTCGAATAATAGCCTTCACATGCGGGTCAGAAAAATTCAATGTTCATCTAATCAATCTCCAGTACGAATTGAAACATGAGTTTTGTTGTACAATTAGAAATTTAAATTGAATTAGTGAAATCATGGGATATATATAGATGTATAGAAAAGAATATTATGATATGAGTATAACAGCTGCAACAGATTTTCAAGTTGTCTAAGCTTTCTTCTAATATTGCGTCAAACAAAAATTGGATAGACAAAACCATCAGAAATCTATACCTAACAAAGTAGCCATAAACCTAACGTAACCATCAAAATCAACAACCGTGTAAACCAATGAAATGGGAATCACAAATGCAAAGAACAGGCAGAAAATGAATAGCACGAATTTTCCTATCCATAAGATTGTTTCTAATTATGGGTGTTAGTTTATTTTGTCTTTGGATACTTCAAAAAAGTTCGAGAAAGTTGGCCCGGTGAATACTCATTGAAGCAGATATAAAACTAAAAATTGACATTCTTGAATTGATATTTTTGTTTCAAATGTAAAAGCAGATGTCAGGTTTCAAGTTTCAACATGGCGTCTATAAAAAACGAAAACAGGACCTTTGTTAGTAACCTGGTTGGGATAGAATTTAGAAATGAATTTGTCTCGACTCTCGTCGCGTCCTAAATTTGATAAAATCCCACAGGCATTATTTTTTTTTCCTCTAAAAAGTGAACTGTGAAACGCGTGCATCCCGATTCCCGAAGGGTGAATTTGGTAATCAATTGGTCACAGTTGAAACTGTAGTATCCAACTAGCATTTCTCAACAATCCCATCTTCAAGGTTCATTCTTATCCGGTTATTGAATCAAATCTAGGAAAATGATGCCAATGTCCTCTCCAACGAAACCAATGCCTGGAACGATACATTCCTCCAGTGTACTTCCTATGCAATTGCATTTAAGGTTAAGAAACCAACAAACACAAACACAACAAGCTAATGACATCCCTCAAGTATTCAGAAGATCAAAGACAAAGGATAACCGAATAATTTTAAACAGCAATGATACACCCTTCAGTTTCTCTTCAATATCAACACCCGATGGATCCATTGAAGAAGCCAATGATTTTTTCAACACTACGTGCAAAAAAATGATGGATGACAAGTTATTCAAAGGCACTGACTGTCTTTTGTTCACACTTGGTCCTTCGAACTCTGGGAAAACTCATGCCATATTTGGATCAGAAAGTCAAGGATTGGTATATCAGGCAGTTGATGAAGTATTCAAATATGTGAAAGGTAAATCGATGTCAACTGATTTCACGCTTATGTCCAACCGTTTAACAGGCCTTCGTGAGCCTTCTTCAACTTCAAACGCTACGTCCCCTTCTGATAATTCTTTCAAGTCGCCGTCATCATCCCCATCAAAGCCAGTACCATCATCACCTCCAGATCTATCATCTCCATCTGGTGTTAAATATGCAATCACGATATCCATGTTTGAGATTTATAATGATTTCACAAGGGATCTTCTAACAACTCCCGTCACTGAGTGCAACAAAAACATTGTGACTGATCAAAAAGACAACAAGTTGAGACCTTTCGAATTAACTCAAACTCTAGTCCATGATAGTGCTACTGCAAAAGCGCTAATTATGAAAGGTGCAACTACAAGAACCACAGCGTCAACTTTTATCAATTGTGACTCGTCACGTTCTCATTGTTTTGTCTTTATCAACATTATCAAGATTTTCAAAGGGTTCCTTACTTCCTCCAGACTGACAATTGCCGATATAGCTGGCTTAGAACGGTCTAAGCTATCAATGACATCGGGTATAAACTTGAAAGAAAGTTGTCATACAAACACATCCCTGACTGAACTTGGTCGTTGTCTGGAGTTGGTAGTCACTAAACAATTTGATGTCTCATTGTTGAGAACGAATAAACTTACAAGACTTTTACTCCATGATTTTGCAAAGAAGAAATGTCCTGTTTGCGTTGTCGTTACGTTAGATCCATTTGGTGAAGAGTCACTCATAAACCAAACTTTGAAGTACATCAATCCCGTCCAATACCAGAAGATCAAGAGACAGTCATTGAACCTCGAAAGAAGTAAAGTCCAGTCTCGATCACCGTCTGTCCACTTGCTTCCTACTGATATGATGAACCAAGTTGAAGAGATGAAAACAAGAGAATCCATGCTGAAGAAAAAAGTTTTGGATCTGGAAGAAGCCATCGTCACCACTGAGAAGGACGTCAGAAATGAAATGTATAGGTCAAATGAGAAGCAAATTGGAGAACTGAAGGCTAAGTATTCGCAGGAGACGTTCAAGATGAAAACTGAGCTGATTCAATCTTCAGATTCAAAAATTGAGGAACTGTATCGATTATACAAGAGCCAAATTAGCACCTTGAAGGAATCTCTGGATGACAAGGTTACTGAGTCTGCTAAACTATCGGAGGAGCTGGTCAGTGAGAAACAATGTGCCACTGATCTGAAAAATTCTCTACAGTTGACGAAAAAAGAATTCAAGTTGGCTTCCGTCATGTCTGATACCAAAATCGAAGACCTCACTACTTCTTTAGGAGAAACTAAATCTGTCGTTGAGAGTATTCAAAATCAGCTGCACTTGTCAAAGAAGAAGCATAAGGAAGTGATAAGTTTGAAGGATGGGACAATTGAGAAGTTGACCACTCAAAATGAGAAACTTATGGAACAACTCAAGATGAAAGATGATCAACTTTTGCAACTTGATAAACTGGCCTTTGAGAATAAACAACTGGAGGAAAATCTTCAATCTGAGACTGAGAGGTTGCAAACTGAACTTAAACTGAACGATGAATATGGTGAACAACTTGAACAACTAACTAGTGAAAATAAAAGGTTGCAGGATGAACTTAATGCCAAATGTGGGGAATTCTCCAAGCTTGAAACCTTACACTCAACTTCTGTCTCCGATAATGAAAAAGTGGTGCGTGAGATGACTGCTGAACTGAAGTCGTTGAGTAAAAAGATATCGCAATTGGAATCTGAAAATGCTTCAGCCGATGAATTGAAGACCAAGAATGAATCTCTTCAATCATCGGTTGAAGAATTGCAAATCAAACTTGAGTCCATTGAAAAAGTGAAATCACAATTGGAAGTTCGTCAACAAGCGGATGCAGATTCTATTAAAGGGTTAACGTCGCAACTTCAATTCACAGAGAGTGTAATAGATGAGTTGAATTCCAAGATGGAGACCATCACCTATGAACTTGAGTCGTATAATGATTTCAAAGAAAGGCTCGGCATGGATGAATCTGAGATCATTAGGTCAACTATCAAGTTGAACATGGCCACTGCTGAAATCGAAAGCTTGAAACAACAAGTCATTGATAAAGATGCAAGTATTTCTAAGATGGGTGAACTAGAAAAGACGCATGGTGTTCTCAAAGAAAAGCTTGAATCTGAGGAATCTAAAGCCAGTTTGCTAGCTTCCCAATTAGAGACAGCAACTGCTGAAATTGAAAGCTTGAAACAACAAGTCATTGATAAAGATGCAAGTATGTCCAAGATGAGTGAATTAGAAAAGACGCATGATGTGTTCAAAGAAAAGCTTGAATCGGAAGAATCCAAAACTGCTTTATTGGTTTCCCAGTTGAAGACGGTCACTGCTGTAATTGAAACTTTGAAACAACAAGCTGCTGATAAGGATGCGAGAATTTTTAAGATGGGTGAATTAGAAAAGATCCATGATGTTCTCAAAGAAAAGCTTGAATCTGAGGAATCTAAAGCCAGTCTGTTAGCTTCCCAGATAGAGACAGCCACTGCTCAAATCGAAAGCTTGAAACAACAAGTTGCCGGTGAGGATGCAAGTAATTCCAAGGTCACTCACTTGGAAGATGAACTCGAGAAACAGAAACTAGCTGTGGCCATAATGAACGATGACTCTTCGAATGATAGCACGACAGGTGAAAAGGATCAACAGATTGTTGAACTTCAGTCCACAGTGAAGACACTCCAAGAGAAATTGGATGAAAAGGATATCCTAAATTTGAAACTGGCTGAAGATTACAATGATCAAGTTAAGGAAGTGGAAATGTATGCTAAGATGCTAGAGACGTATGAAGAGACACATACTGCCCAAATGGAAGATGTGAAGGCTGAGAATGAATCACAACTCAAGGACTTTAAAGAACAGCTCGAAGAACTCGAACAAGAAACCGATGAGAAACTGTCTGCTAGTGCTTCCCAGATTGCCCAGTTGAAAGATTTGATCACAGTGCTGACTGAGAAATTAGAGACGAAAGATGCTGATCTTGAGAAGTTGAATTCAGCAAACGATGATTTGAAATTGAAATTGGCTTCATCTGAGAAAGAATTGACGGCGTTGAAAGAGAAACATGAGAGAAACACAAGAGATTTGAGACAACGTTTGGAAAATGTCACTTCGAAGTTAGCATTGGTTGGCGATCCACTGAAATTGGGATCTCAGAGTCAAGTCCCGGGCAAGTCACTTCAGAAATCCACTAGTAATAACAATTTTGGTGTTGGGTTTAGTCAAGTTTTAGATGACTTTGATGTTTATCAGGATGGTAACAGTTCTTTGTTGAGTTCCTCTGATGTTGAAGTTGAGGCTCCAGTGGATGCAAAGGTGGAAAGTCGGTCTAAGAAGACTGCAACTCAATCCAAGAGTCCAAGTCAGTCCAAGAAAAGTTCAAGTCAGAAAGAGGCATCTCCGATTAGGGTCTCCGCACGTATCAGAAGAAGGCCGGCCCGTTATGGAACTGATGAAGTGGAAGCTATCTCACTTCTTTCCAGTGATGATGAAGATGTGGCTCGTGGATTTTCAAAAAAAAGACAACATTCTCCCCGCAGGAAGACGCAATTGGCTCCAAAGAAAAACAATAAGAAGAAACCACTTGCAAAGGTTCCCAAAGCCAAGATAACTGCTGCTAGTCAAATTGTAATGAATGATGATTCAAAGGTCAGTCATGAGTTGAACTTCATGAGAAATAATCCATTTGTGGAAAAGGAAAATAGTGTGAATAAAAGAAGCAGAACTGCTAAAATGAGAATGACTGAGAAGAACTTGCCTCCAATTTTGATTGATGTTAACGATAAGAATAAACTTTCCGAACCTGTGTTGTCGGCTTCTGTTGCTAAATTGAAACAGCCAAGTGGTACTGTTACCAAAACTAAACAGAGTGTTCTTGTCACTGAAAAGAAACAACAGAGTTTTCCGGCACCTGTTTCTTCTTCTCAGAAATTAGCACCTGATGGGATAATATCGAAGAAGAGACCGAACAACCCACCGAAGAATAAAACGCATAAAAGAAAAAGACTAAGAAAGAATATCGTTGAGGAAGATCTTGAGTTCAGTGAGTAGGTTTTAGATTAAATTATATTTGTACTTTTTTTGGTTTGCTTCTTTACCTCTAGGCTGATTTGTATGTAGTTTTGGGTTTTTGAAAAATTAAGTATATTTTATTGATTCAATTAAAATTGGCACTTGTACACACTTGTAGCGGCACCTCATTTTTGTATCGATTTCGCAGCCCGATATTGCGGATCTGCAGGTGATACCAGAGCTAGGTTCGCTTATGCCTTCCAGAGTTTCAAATTCTCGGTTGAGATAACGGCAAAGTACAAATCTGCATTATCATCAAGGATTCAATAATTGATTTAAACCTGTCAATACTCATCACCATCGATCAAAGAGATTTAGAGGTGTCAACTAGACAATCGAAAGATTAGTCCAATTATTTCTTGAGGAAAGAAAATATTCACCGAATTTTAAGTTGCTGGTTCAATATCAATCATTCCCTCGACCACATATACACATTCCACAAGCACATCAAGAACAACAACTACAACATCATGTCGGCTCCATCAACAACGAGAAAACGAAAAACCAAAGAGAATGGCAAATCAGATGGTCCAGTTCAGAAAAAGCAAATCAAAAGAAGAACGTTCACAGGTTGTGAGACATGCAGAAATAGAAAAGTGAAATGTGATGGGCGAAGACCTACTTGTTTACGATGTGAAAAATCGAACATCGAATGCCTTGGTTATGATATCAAATTAAAGTTTAGTGAACTACTGACCATATTACCTGATGGGTCAATGGGTAGTATTGATTTGGAGAAACTGGATAAGAGTGCTGGTGGATCTACTAGCTTTCAAAGACGACAGATTCCATTTATGAAGTTTGGTGAAGGTTCGATATTCAAGTATTTTGAAGATATAGATCCTGTGATGGAGTTGATGGATACTCTTGAATGGAATTCCAAAGACCTTCCCAACTTTCAAGGTCCTTTTGGTTGTTTCGTTGTAGATTCTGCACATTTGCTTCGTTCCAATTATGGTGTCTCAAGACTGACTATGAAAAATAGATCTAGTGTAGATGATGCACCCAACTGTCTCAATTCAGAGACTAAAGTTGGTCAACCCAATTATCTTCGTTCAATGATGGTTCAGCCTGCTGAAGCTCGGCATGGTAATGTCGCTGTTGACAACGCTGGGCTTGAAAAAGATCAATTGATTCCGAGAAACATATGGATTCATCCAAGACTTCAAATTGATGCTTTGTTAACATACAAAAGTATTGTAGGTGATGCTGAAGCAAGTTCTGACGATTGGGACAAAGTCCAAGAAACAATTTTTCCAGAGTTTTATCATAAGCCTTACCAAAATAGGATAGTCGACAACTTCAATACGACATGGGAGATGTATGGTGTTACCATCAGACAAAGAATCAGAGAATATTTGGTTGCAATTAATGACCCACAGAAGAATATTTCAGACAATAGCTTAACATTTAAAATGATTATGGAGGCTCAAAAAACAGAAGACTTGATAAGGACATTCACTAAGACGTGTCACAACATGATGTATCTAAGTTGCAAGAAGAGTTTACTTGACAATATTGTGAGTCCCATCATATACAAATTAATGGGTGAAATGTATATTTCTGATCCTTACACTGGCATGGGAATGGTAGGGGATCAAAGAACCGTTGCTGATTTCCATGATATGGATGATGCTAAATTCAAAGAGTTCTGCAAGATGATAAGACAAGAGCTTGCATCCTCAGCTTTGTCAATTGCCTCTTTCAATCAGTATAGAATTTTGTTCAATGATTTTGGGCTTTATGAAGGTTCCAAAAACTATTTGAAATGTTGTTTGGCTTTCAGAGGAATATCTATGTCTTATCTTACCCAAATTATTCAAATTATAACAATAGAGTGCAATGACACTGACCCGTTAAAAGTTAGGAATACACAAACTCTCAATAGATTGGTTGCCGTTGGAATGATTAAAGAATTCATGTTATGTTTGATTCTAGGAATAAAACAAGATGAAATGTTGAATGTCATACATAACTACAATGCATTGTACTCATTTACAAACCAGGTTGTTCAATATATCAAAACTCTGAACTGTCAGGATCCTCAATTGGATGAAATTGTACTTTGGTTCAAATACATGTTTGTATTTTTCAGATCCACCTCGAAAATTGATGCGATGAATTATGCTTTTGGAGGTGACAAAGAGGTGTTTGCTGATTTGAATGAAAGTTACAATTTGAGCAAAAATTTCAACTTTGATGATTCTTTTAAGCCAGAGGAATTCACAAAGATTGAAATCAAACCAGTGGAATCTCACAGTGATGAAAATCTCCAATCTCTTGATGAAACTGGGAGAAGACATGAACGCAACTATAGTCATTCCAATGATTCTGAAGGCAATGGTGGTCGTGGTATAGACTGTGATGCTAGTGATGAAGATAGTGATAGTGACTCTTATCCTGGTCTTGATGGAAGTGTGAAGACGTTAAATATCCCCAAACGTCTAGCTGAGAGACCTGACATCGCAGATAAACCACCAAAGTCGTTCACAGTGAACTTTAATTTTGCCGGTTATTCAAGTGATGAAGATGATGAAGGTGGCGATTATAGTGATGATGAGAGGGCTTCCAGTTCCTCTGACACAAGTAACCAGCATTCAAATATAGTTGATCGATTGACTGGGCTTACATTTTATCCATCCAAGGTGCCTTACAAGAAAAGGGAACAATTATACGAAACTGGGGAAAAATTAGTTGACATACGGGGTCTCATATCAAACTCTGATCAAGAGCAAGAGCACGGTTCTCATGTGTGGTCTGTTGAAATAAGTTATGGTATTCCGCACTCACTATTGGAACTTTTGCATAAAACAATTAAATGTACAGATCACAGAAATTGGTTCATCAGAAACAAAGTGTTCCCAAGAAATTTCCCAAAGATCTGTTGCGACTTGGAAGAAGACTTGATTCACTGGAAGCTTCCCTGGAACTTGTTTTCTAAGGCGCCAGACTTTGATGTTGATACAACAATAGGGGCTTCAGGACACCCCGAACACGATAATGGAGGCATTAATCGCAGCGGGGCTAACACTGCTGATGAAAATGGACAAAAGTTTCATAGTTTGATTCATGAAGTTATTTACCACATAACCATTTGTTTCTATAACTCTATTTTGCTGTACTTTTTCAGATTGATCAAAGACATTGATCCTTACTTGTTACAAAATTATGTGATTACAGTGTTACGTCATTTGGAAAGATTGCATCAAATTTCCCTGGAGACCAACCCTGAGTTTAAAATTACGCCTCCTTTTTGGTGTATTTTCATCTGTGGTTCGGATGCTCTTAGTATCAACACTCAAACACGGTTTGAAATTCTTTTGAAATCCTGGGTCAATGATGGAGATAAATGGATCGGTAAACAGATGATGATGGAGATTTGGAGAGGTCGTAATTATGGTGTCAATGTCAATTGCAATGGTGAAATCGCTGACGAGTTCGATAAAGATAAAGCCGCTTCTTGGTTGGATATGATCAAAGGTTGGGAAGTTTCTGGATTTAACTAAAATCTCTGATTTTTAGATTCCTAGGGTATTTTATTGTATTATTAATTTAATAGGATATTTATTTTTATACACGTATTTAATGTTTACTAGGTTTACTATCTGTCGTTTGCAGGAAATCATCGAATGGTGGTATCCGAGCACAGCCTTGAACCTTCTCAAATTTGAAGATGGCGTAATTTTGAACCAGAAAGACAGATCCCTTGTAGATGAGAGATAAACTGGTAGGTAGACATCCTCGGAACAACAAACCTCCATAATCAAATAGGAATGGCATAGTGATGGGAGAAACAGAAACCCTGTCTTACACATTATTCTTTGACATATTCAAGCCAAATCAGCTCATTGGAGAAGCATCAGTCAACACCCATTCCAAAGCAACAGAATACCTCAGTGTATTGAAAGAAAAGAAGTTACTCGACTATCCGCAAGATTCCATATTGGAGCCCTGGGCGAACAAAGTCTTTAACAATAGTGATATATTTGCCTCTGTTCCAACTGCAAGCTCACCTTTCCCATCGGATTCAAACATTCTATCTTTACTTCATAGTCACTCATCTACACAGTCAAAGCTCATTGAGAAGAAACTCGAAGACTTGCAAATTTCAGAGATCAGAAGGAACAAGATCGACTATCGTTTTTCAAAGATAGAAGTCACCCCTATAGACATGAACATATCATTGAAAGATACAAATGAACCATTGAAAGCTAAAGTGTTGGGATATGGTGTGATTCGACTCTACAAAGACAAAGAACCGCAAACTGACGGGGAGTTGGGGAATGTGGAAGGGTCAGACACCATGGCTGCCATTCTTGGAGTACCTTTCTATTTCACAGCCAGTGATTTACTTCTTGGTTTTTTTGATAAAAATACAAAAGAAGCAGTGTCCCATTTCAGATTGGTTCGTTCTCAAACTCCAAATAGATTCATCGTTTTGATGAAGTTTAGAAGTGCTGAGAGGGCAAAGACTTTCGTTGAACAATACAATGGTAAGCCTTTCAATTCAATGGAACCAGAAGCTTGCAATGTCATATACATCAAAAGGATAGTGTTTCGACCTGCTAGTGGGCACAATACGATCAATTCGATCCCTTATTTATTGGAAGACCCATTCACATACTGCACAGACACGGATTTGAACGTGCCGTCTGGTCCATCACAACAGAAGAAACTTCATGATAAGTCAAAATATACAGAATTGGCAACTTGTCCAGTGTGTTTAGAAAGACTTGATTCTACAGTGACTGGGTTACTGACTATTCCATGTCAGCACACGTTCCATTGTGATTGTCTCTCTCGATGGAAAGACGATACATGTCCAGTTTGCAGATACTCTAACAAGTTTGACAGAAGAAAGCCTGATGAAGTACAAGTTGAGAAATGTTTTGAATGTGGTAGTGATTCCAACTTATGGATTTGTTTGATTTGTGGTAATATAGGTTGTGGAAGATACGATGCAGGACATGCCATTGACCATTATAACCGAACCTCACATTGTTTTGCCATAGAGACCACAACTCAAAGAGTCTGGGATTATGCAGGTGACAATTACGTGCATAGATTGATTCAAAATGAAGCTGATGGGAAACTAGTTGAGTTGCCACTAAGAACAAACAAGAACAATTCATCAACGTCGCTGTCTTCAGAAGAACACGAGGCTAAGATTGAGAAAATTGGGTTTGAATATTCTAAAATGTTAATCTCCCAATTAGAATCGCAAAGAGAGTTCTATGATTCTAGATATTTCGATCTGGTTAATAAATTTCAAAATGCAAGTGACGATGTTACGAAGTTGGAAAAATTGGTTTCAACATTGACTCACAAAGTTGAACAATTGAATATGCACAAGCATGATGAGAGTAAAGTTAAAGTCAAACAAGCTTTGAAAAATTCAAAAGATGCAGAAAATAAACTGAAAGAAGAAATAGTGCTCAATCAAGCATTGTCTGATAAAATTGAATTTTTGACTACAGAGAATGAAAAAATCAAGAAAGAAAAAGAGGAGTTACAGGAGCAGGTTAATGATCTCATGTTTTATTTGGAATCCCAAGAGAAATTTAAAGATGCGTCAGATGATGTGAAAGAAGGACAGATTATTATGAAGCCGTCTCATGCTTCTTCAAAAAAGAAGAAGGGAAGAAGACGTTAATGTTGTGGCTGATTGCAGGTATATGTGTAGTTTTTTTGAAGATTTTGTGTTAAGTTGAAACTTGATATCACTATAGTTTATATAATATACCTAGCTTAAAAATGAACCTCTGCGTTTTTGTTTTTCTCTTCTCCTATTCATTACCTCTAGAAATTACGTTCTAACCTACCCTAATACACAAGTTCACCAAACAAGTTATTTAGATATACCGTTAATAAATTAATTGAAGAGTGAAGGTGACCCAGAAGATAATCTAAATGTCTAAAGAAAAACTGTAGCAAATTAACCCAAAAGCAAGAATAAAAAAAGTATAAACGACAAGCAGTAAACGTTAAGAAAGAGAAAAAAAGGAAAGAAAAGAAAGCTAAAGAAATTACTGAGAACCAAAAAGAATATTAAACCAAACGGACCAACCAACTATCTGAAGTTATCAAAAGAAGGAATTTCGAAATGGAAGTTAGGATAGTTAGTTCCAACAAGCGGCACAACTTGGCCTTCTTCAGCAAAACTAGCATCAACAACTCTACCATGATGAGAGAAATTACCATCTTTGATCTTATCAAGATGAGACTCAATCTCAGGCTCCTCACCATTATCACCGTTACCACTATCACTAGCTTGATCTTCAGGATGATTACCACCGAAACCACCATTAGCCAATCCTCTACGAACCCAAGGACTCAAGATCCCTGAAAAGTGAATTTCGAAATCAGGACCAGCATGATATTCAATGGCCTTTCTCATATCAATCAAAGCTTGAATTGAAGTCGTATCGACAGCGACAACTTGTGAGAAATCGAAATGGAGAACTCTTAATTTAGGCAATTGTTCCAAACTGGTGTTTTCTTTAGGTTCATCATCACCTGCGTGTTTCTTCTTGTTACCGACTCTTCTGAAACCATTCAAGTTCCATTCTAACTTTCCCGGATGGTTGAAAGCTTTCTCATGGTTCAATTTGGCTGATCTGGTTTGGGATTTGATCACGTCAACTATATGTTCGGTTTGTCTGGAGGCATTTGGATACACAAAGGATTCAGTTGGTCTAAAGACAAAGACACCTGGTGGAGGAGGTTCAATTTGAACTCTGCTGTTGACGTAGTCAGTGTGTACATTGCTTGGGTTGCTTTGAATGTTTAACGGAACCCAAGAGTAGTGGTAGTTAACATTGGGAGAAACATCCTTAGTGTTGACTTGAGAGACATCCTTCTTACCGTTGTAGTTGGTGGCTGAACCCGAAGAAGAAGTGCTGACGTCATCACTTGATGAAGAGGAGATTTGTGGGTTAACAACTTCAACAACCTTGACTCTACCCAAGAAGGCACCGTTTGGAATACATAATCTCCACAACAAGACAGCAGCGGAACAAGCAATGGCAAAATAGATACCGTTTTCAATGGAGGAGAAAACACAAATGAAGACACCAACGATGAAAATCAACAAGTCTAATGGGTTGATCTTGTACAAGTTGTAAGTGATTCTCCAAGAGGTAAGCAAATCAGAAACGGCATGGATGATAACAGCAGACAAAGCAGCCTTAGGAATGTAGTAGAAAGCACTGGTGAAACAGTATATGGCAAGCAAGACACAACCACCGGTAAAGACACCAGCGAACGGGGTTCTAACACCACACTTGGCCTTCAAAGCAGTTCTAGAGAAGGAACCTGTGGCTGGGTAAGCATGGAAAAAAGTACTGATCAAGTTGGTGACACCAATGGCGATAAGTTCTTGATTTGGGTTAATCTTGTAATCGTTGACTCTACCGAAGGACTTGGCAATGGAGATATGTTCTAAGAGAAGAATGATGGTGGCGACAGGAAGATGAGGAGCCAAGTGTTTTGGCAAGTTTGCTGGAACATGCATAGCACCGGTATCTTTCAAACCAGAAGGAACTTTACCAATGACACTGAATGGAGAATCGGACTTGTGGTGTCTAATAACGAGGAAACTGATCAAAGTTGCAAAGATGATAACAATGGCGGTTCTAAGGTGTTGCAAATAGAAGAAGATTCTTTGCTTTGGGTATCTCTTGTATAGGTAATCAAGGGTGTATTTCCAAGCGTACAAGATGAACAGACAAACTAAACCAAAGGCAGCATCAACTTTAGTTCTATGCAAGTTCTTCAAAGTGTTGATAATAACCCTATAAGTGGCATCTCTGGTATTCACATGTTTGTTGAAACCCATCAAAGCAGGAACTTGACCAGCCATAATGTTCATAGCAGAACCAGACATGAAAGCCAACACAGCAGGCAAAGGAATAAGTTCAAGGAGGAAACCCAATCTTAACAAACCAATACCAAGGGCAATGGCACCACACAACAAGGCCAAAGTGGTACCAATAACGTGACCTTCATAAACACCAGGATACTCTTCATTTATTTTAGTGATAATCTTACCAACCTCCATACTCATAACAGCAACGGGACCAATTGAGACATCTTTAGAAGTAGCGAAAAAAGCATAAATAAGCACACCGGTGAAAGAAGAGTATAAACCATATTGAGGAGCCAAGGTGGCAATTTGAGCATAGGACATAGATTGAGGAACCATAACGATAGCAACAGTGACACCAGCAACGAAATCAGAGTAAACCCAGTATGGAGTCACTGGATAATGGGCTATCCATCCCAAGATAGGGAACAGGCTTCTGAGGTAGTGTAGAGCGGTTTTCAGTGGGTTTGGAACAAGAACTTTAAGATAAGTCCATAGGTCGACATTACCTTCATCATAGTGATCAACTAGGACATTTGAATATTGTTGTGGGAAATTTGGGTCTGAAGAGGATTCAGAAATGAGTTCGTTCAACTCGTGAGTTTGACTGTTTTTCTGTTCAACTGATGAGGACATCGTACTTGTTGACTGTATGAAAGATTCAGTAGGCTGTACTGGTATCGTTGAAGTTGAATGTGATGATGGCATTTAGAAAAAAAGGATTTAATGAAGGTAGATCTTTGTTGAAAAAATGGAGGAAAAGTACTTCTTTTTATAAAGTAGAGATATGCAGCAGACAGAAGATTGGGTGTTGTGTTGCAGGAGTGATGATCGATGGATTGATAGAGAATAATTAAGGGATCAGATGGAAGACTATCAGAAATCAGTTGCAACGGCAAATCAAAATGCCATGTAATTTGTTGAAATGATGTAAATAATATGAATCGGGCAGCTGTGATGGAATGTTTCTTGTTTCTTAGTGGGGTGTTGCCAATATGTATCAATGTGTGGTCTTGGGCGTTAATATCGTGGTAAATCACGTTTTACTAAGAAAAAACATAACTGTGACACACCCAAACCAAACAAACCTACGTCAAAGTGGGATCCTCACCCTGTTTATACAAGACTCCACAGTCTTGAGGTATATCATTTACAATTTACACACACTTACACGCATGTTGAAGCTCCCAGCTGTGGTTCATTCTTGCTGCCTGTCACGTGCAATCACCCGCGTCTACCTTCTACCATTAAAATTTTTCACTGTGGCGACTGTCCCGCACGTGACGTAGAGAAACCAGAAACCTTCAGAAACTAGTGATTTTTATCCGAGGGTAATGCCGGCTGACCGATTAGTCAGATTACTCTAGATTATTCTAGATCACCCGTGTCTTCTAAATTCAACAGCTTATATATCAAAATCATGACCCGATTTCAAACAATACGTGCATTTAAAGTGGTGTAAATCGTAGTTATAGACCAATTGACTGAACTTAAACCGGAGTATATATAGTAAATTCCAAACCAAAAAAAATGATAAATTGACGTTTTGTGCCACCTGCACATGATCATCATTTCCAAAAACTGTCAACTAAACCATGTATGTTTAAAGTTCGATCTATGCAATCAGTATCCGGTGTTAATTTAAGGCTGAATAACTGCAAATTTTTATATAAATTAGGGCACTACAGTACGTCTGCTATAGAATTTCAATATTAGCTATGCAGTTCATCGCCAAATATGCTGCTTGAAAATTTTAAATTAAAAATGTGTATGATCGCTGATCCGCCACACCTGCTCATTGCTCAGTGCTATATCCCTACTTCGACTGCAACTTTTAAACGTTGTTGCTGCACATAATTTCAACTGGTTTCTTCCATTTGTTTGGCATCATTCTCGTTAAAAAAGCTTCTTTCACATGTAAATGAAGTTCAAAATATTTCGATCTGGCTAATCATGTCAATCGTAGAATCAATGATATCACGAGACAAATTCAGGAATCAGATGCGTACAGGAGAAGTGCAACCAAAATTGCAAATTGTAACCACTATCTTTAAAGAATAAAGCTTTGATGTTCATCTAGCATTTGAAGTTTTCAGCGATGTCATAACACATACCCGGACTCCTATAAGTCTCATATAATATATATCCATGTATGTTAACTACCATATACTTTAAAACCTGACAGCAGGCTGTAGCTGTACTGTCTCCCGGTACTTAAGCTTAAACATGAACTGTGCCCCAAATTTCCCATTTTTTGTTAAGCCACACATCTGAAAGTTACTATCATACTACAAAGGAAACTGTCAACAGACTATATACAATTTAAAGACTTTTCTCTCACTAGTAACCGAAATTGGCCCAAGTTTGAACCACGTGCAGTTACTTAAAACTCCATCGAACATGGATCTGGAGCTGACTGTCTGAGCGCAACGTTTGATTCACACTTTGTTTTGAGTTTCAGAATTTCAATTCCATAAGCTTGCTTGGATAGGTCTTCGTCTATATGATACACTAGCAGCTTTTTAATTTTATTCAATTTCATATTTGTGCCATACATGCCCAGATACAAACCAAGCTCTGCAAACTATGCCACTATCTAGGCGCATCTGGATTTTGTAGCCCCTACGCACAATACGAACTTTGAAGCCACCTATGAACTGCCCGGTCGGGGTTGATTCAAGAATTTCATATTTGTGTAATTTGTATGTTTGTGATTTCATAAAAACTACCTAGTTGTCTTGCTTTGATGTAAATTAGAGATGACCAATTTGTTTTCGAAAACATATGGCTACTAGCTAGGGGGTTTGGTCGTCAGCTAGCTTGAGTTGTGCCACCACAACTTGTGAAAAAAAGCAGCAACTGATCATAAGTATTAAGCGAGCTTATCAGTACACATTCATGATCCAAACAATATTTTTTTCTAATTTTTCACATATTGATCAGACGTTAGATCAGCAATGGGCTGCAAATCTGGATGGAAATATGGAGATGGGCACATAAGTGACAGAAGGACGCATGAAGTACCAAATCTGTCATCGATCTGTATATATGCAAATATTGATCATGAACAGGTGAAATGATGAATTGTGCAAAATGAAAACATATATACACACCTCGGTGAACGACCATGCATAAGGTACGTAACTTATATTGTAGAACACATGCAACTTAACCTGTGTGCAGAAAAATATCTTGCGCAATTTTAGCAGGAAAATCCTGTACCTGAGTAAAAAAAGTGACCAATCCCAGGTTCGAACTGGGGACTACCTGCGTGTTAAGCAGGTGCCATAACCAACTAGACCAATCGGCCACCGGTGCAGTGTGTAAGGACGGTAAGGGGTGGGAACTTCGGAAATGTATTAGATACTTATAAAAGCTACTTCAAGATACATGATCA